>JAYKAV010000112.1:256282-318814 GCA_035582835.1 Phoebastria nigripes | reverse complement strand
TTTTTTTTTTTTTTTTTTTTTTTTTTTCTTTGCCCTTTGTAGCTCTTGTGACTTTGGGTCTTTTGTACTACAGATCTTTAACATTTGTTATTTAGCATTGGCAAAGACTTTGAAATTAGGCCAGACTGGCTATCCAGTGCACATGGTTGCTAGCAGTGTCAAAGGACCGTACTGAATGTCATAGGTCATTTCTAGTCCTGTGTTTTTAAGTCTCGGTTTTTCTAACTCTGGAGACAGGATTCTTGAAGCCTGCAGCTCACCTCTCTGTATTAGCAGTGTGTGCTGCAATGTCCTTGCCTTCATTTGTCATGTTGCTTTCCAGCTGGCATTTCTTATCACCTTTCGGCAATACAGGAATACTAAAAATTCTGTAAGGGGCAGTTGCTAAATGGCAATGCTGCCTTCCGACTGCGGCTTTTCTAAGTTGTTCAGAAAATTATTACCTCTCAGTTATTTAGATTATTTGTATCTGTTATGGGTATGTCTCAGCGACAGTGAGAAACACACTAACAGGTTAATTTTTAAGGTGTTTCCAGCCACCTTCCCTACTTACTACAGCCCAGTCTTGGAGTTCCTTAAGACTCATCTCATCAGAACCAGAGATGCTTAAGCAGAGATTTCAGGATAGTGTATGTTAACTTTAAAGATACTTGTTGTGATATTAATGAATTACTTCGTCTTGGCAACAAATTCTCTTTTACAGGTGGGATACGTCTCAGCCTAACTTTAGCCATCTAACAGTGGGACATCCAATTTCAAGTGGCCATGTAGGCTCCATTTGTAGTCACTGCAGGTAGAGGCACACATACATTTTGGAGGCAATTCATTCCACCTATTTTAGATGCTTATTTTGAGGATCAATTGCCCTCTACAGGTTTATTGCTCCTTGCAGTGACATTACATGTAGCCTAGGTGACCAGCTTAGACTGGATGCTCAATTTTTCTATGGCTAAAAGTAAGTGAAATTAATCCAACTTCAGTTTTGTCACATTTGTAGACTTGAAAGAATTTTATTGACAGCCTATTGGATAGTGGTCCGAACTAAAGTACAGGGTCAGGTTCTGTATTTCTCATTACACTTATCATAGACAAAATTTGACCTGCATGTCCAAAGCTAAAATTAAGATTCTTAATTAGTCCTTCTGGTAAGTATTTGGAATCCAGATATACCAAGTTACCATCTCTAGATAAAAGAAACACACATTGTATTGAGGAAATGGGAGACATGGTCCAGTGCGCATATCGTACGTATACATGTACACAAACATATATTCTTATACAATTACATGGAGATGCACACTCATACACACAGAGACTCACAGCCCAGTTCTGCGGATAGTGTTGTCGGTTAAATGAGTGTGTGCATGGCATGAGCAAAGGCAAATGTCTGGACAGCTTAGTGAAAAGAAATAAGGGCCATGAAGCCATTAAACTTTACAGAACAAATATTACTTTGCCTTAAATCAAAGAATACCATTGACAGTCTTCCAACAGAGTCTAATATTCTGTATTTCACAACATATTACGATCAGTCATAGAACACCTGTGAAGAGTTAGTCTGGTCATGAATAAGTTGCCAGTGTTTTATGAACATCAAGATTGGTGAATGGTTAGGCATTAAACCTTTAGAAACATTTAAAGGAGACTGACAAGAAGCTGTGGACTAATATACGATTTACACATGTTACCTAGGACATCTTCACTCCGTTGTGCCCTAAGCAGTGTGGAGGCAATAATGAAAACTGGAACAGAAATTTATTTAAGACAAAGGAAAGACAACAAGCCAGTTTTGAATGGAAAGCTCTTGTTTTGAAACCCTGAGCCCGTTGTCTCTGTCAGATAGGAGTCATGACTGGTTACGTTATGGTTAAGCCTATGTAGTGTTTTGAGGGACTTAGCCTACAGTTGACATGACCTTGGCGAACAAGCCTACAAGTGCTACCTTCAGTGCTACTATAACCTACCACCAGGAGCGTGTTGGGCCCTCTGTGCTCAGGCACATCCTAATGGGCCATTAAAGTGTGCTTTGTCACTTAAATACGCCCAGAGACAATGCTGACTGGCTGCTCACAGGCCGTGGGCTGTTGGCAAGTCTGCTTTGATGGTAAAGGAGGTGAACAGAGACAAACCTTTGAGACTAGCAGAGGTATAGCCTCAGATACTGCATTTGTCAGCCTTCTGCATAAAGCCAGTCACAGCTGATGGCACAGTCAGTACGGAGGCTTCAATAGGAAAACCAGTGGCTCAGAGGTGAGCCCCAAATCACAGCCAAAAGACGAGGTCCTGAGAGGCTTGCTGGTCACACGACCTCATGCATCAGGTCCTCCCTGTGCAACCCAGCCGCAGCAGAGTATCTCCTTGAACTCTGTGTAAATCATCTGTTGTTCACAGGCATAAAAGGGAAGTCTGTGTCCACACAAACCAGTTTGTGAAAGGGGGCTGCTGGGGCTATATCTGCACACACCTTTCTCCCAAACTGTAGCTCTGCAGTGGTAAACTATTGGAGGTTTAGGGTTGTTGAGGCTATTGATGCTTCTGAAATTCCAGACAAGGCAGATATCTTTTTAGTACTCCCTTAACTTTATGAATACCTGACCCACATGCTTTGGATCCTGTTTCTTGAGGTATTTCAATACTTATGTAAATTAGAATAATCTAATTTTAGTGTTATTTTATTATACATATATGTATGAATATATATTTACATATATTTACTGTATGACACCCGTGCACACACACATATATTGCTTATATGCACATTATTCATAAATCCAACTGGAGTGAAAATCTTCATATTTGAGGAAGAGGAAGAGGAAGGTGTTGTCTTTCAGGATTCCATTGTTCTAATGCTTTGACTTTTATTCTGAATTTAACAGGATTTTAATAGATTTCAGTGCAAAAGAAATAATGAATTTTTCAATGCCCATATGATATGCTGTGTTTCTTTATATGAGCTGTATTCTGCTTAATGGGAAGATTTCTAGGCTATGATCACCCATAATATCTGTTTCATTAATATGATCTTTATAGAAATACATCATGTAACACAGGGATACTGGTGCAGTATTTGTTTCCATCTCCCCAATAAAGCGCCCAATGACTTTGCACAGTGTTTTTAAATAAGGACAAAAACATGGTGCAAGTCTGTAAGCCACAATTCTGTGTTTTATCAGAAGACAAGGTATGAAAGGGTAAGTCAGCTTTCAAGGAATCTCTGCAATCTGTAGGACAGTATAAAAAAGGCAGTGATAGTAATCAGCCTTTTTAAATAATTCCTCATATCCTTAAGCACATTATGGAAATTTACAGTACACATCAGATGTCTCTGTGTGTGTGGGGGGGGATGTGCATGTACGTGCATGTATGGGTATGTGAGAGAGTGAAAGAGAGGTTTCCAGCCATCTTTGCACGGCTGCATTTGTAACTGAACTGAAATGATGAAGCAATTTGTAGTGGTGTCAGTAACTCCTCAGGGGATGCTCACTGAATGCATGTCATTAGGTGCCACACAATTTGCTTGGCTCGTTGCTCACTCTGTGACACCAGTTCATGATATGTTCTTAAAGATTATAACATTCCGCTCTTTAATTTTAGAGGTATTAATGTTTGGTTAATCTTAACTAATCCCAAATATTCCACTACTCCCATCCTACCACTTGCTGCTCAGCAATCAAAAATTCTTTTTTGCTCTTTGCCAGACTGTTCTTACTGATTTGTTGCCATGATTATATTAATTAGTAATACGTACCAGAGGAGAATAAGGTGGTGGGGCAAGGCTCATTGCCCACTTAAGTACTCCTAACTTTTCACCATAAAAAAGTAAAAATAGTATGAGACTAAGGGACTGACTTCCAATTTGAACTACCACATATGCACAGACTTATTGTACATATAGTAGCTGTTTGTCTAGCACTTTTGGACACCTGGACATTCAGTAATTGCTACGCAGGAAGTCAGCTTTACAGAAAAGGATCTGGGGGTCCTGGTGGATAAGTTGAATATGAGCAAGCAATGTGCTCTTGCAGCAATGAAGGGCAAGGGCATCCTGGGCTGTGTTAGCTATGTTCTTGCCTAGCCACAGGTGGAAGAAATGATCTTTCCCCTGTATCTGGCACTTGTGAAATACTGTGCCCAGTTTTGGGCTTCCCGGTATGCATAGCAAGTCCCATGAGTGGCTACCAAGCTGGTTAGGGGCTGGAGCACTTGCTATATGAGGAGAGGCTGGAACAGTTGGGTCTGTTCATCCTGGAGGAGAGAAGGTTTCAGGGGGATCTAATTGTTGTCTACAGCTACACAACAAGAGAGAAGACAGAGCCAAACTCTTCCCAGAAGTGTGCAGGGATAGGACAAGAGGCAACAGACACTGCCTGAAACACACAAAAATCTGAAAATTCTTGATATAAGAAATTTTTTTCGATCAACCATGAGGTTGGTCAAACACTGGAAGAGATTGCCCAGAGAGGCTGTGGGATCAATGTCCTTGGAGGTGTTCAAGATTAAGCTGGACATAGCCCTGTTCAACCTGGTCTGAATAGACCTCCTTTGAGTCGAAGGTGGGTCCAGAGAGCTCTTGAGGTCCCTTCCAATCTACATGGTTGTGTGATGGCCTGATTCAGTAACTGAGTCCCTTCTTCCCCATGTCCCACACGTGCAGTTCCATGCAATATCCTTCAGTTGAGAAAATGAGACTAACATATGGCAGAAGTAGCTATAGACTGGCAGTTAGGCTATACATTAAATTCTCACAAGCAGTGTGGAATGCAGGTCTCCTGTGTCTTATATGGCACTTTAACTACTGGGCTCTTGGATAAAAGTAGGGAACCATCTCCCTCCTTCTGGGATGTGGCTCTTTGCTTCATTTGCTTTTATATGCAGTGCCTCTAAATGAAGTGTTCTGTTCTTGATTGACCCAAACACTTTTTTCTTTTTTTTTTTCATTTCTTCAAGAAGAAACAAAACCTGTTTAATTTAGTTCAGGCTGAGCCAACTTTTTTGAAAAAAATGCTTTGGTTTGGCAGCTGCTTGTGAGTGATTCTCACTGCCCTTAAGAAGGAATAGAAAGTTCAGTGGCTTCCTTCCCAATCTATGGGCCAAGACAGTGGCCAGGAAGGATTGTTTTACAGCTTTAGACTCGAGCCCAGGGGCTGAATTTCATTCCAGTTTATTCTCTGCTTCATGCTCACATTACATCCAATCTTTACAATCTTTTTTATAGAGACAAAAACATCAAAAAATATTTAAAAAGATTAAAGTACAAATCACCATTGGCAGCCTACTTAGCACTTAAATAGCAATCTCCCTCCTTTGATTGTTTTACGCAATAAAAAAAAAACAAATAGAGAGTAAATAAGACAAAATTTCTAAGTGAATTCCAGACTTCTAGTTGTTGTTGCTCATAAGTTTTCCAAGAACAGTCTAGAAAATTTTAACTATGTTTTTTTTTCTGTGTAAAATTATAGAAATGTCAGTTCCAACATGAATAAACTCCTGTATTCAAAGAGCGACAACCAGCACTCTTCTTTCCTCCAACTTGCTTCTATACCAACAAATAGCTTTTTGTTATAGGTGAGCCACTAGGAGAAGGACCTGCCCCATTATTATTATTATTAATAATAATAATAACAGTAAATGTTTTAAAAAAGAAGAGTTAGAGGCCAAATTAAAGCAGTAGAAAAAGCATGCTACGTGGACATGTGCTCAGATGGGAATTGAAGAGTATCTGTTTCCTGTGGCCTCAGCTGCCACAGAAGAAAGCCAAGCAACTCCATACTCCATTTCTGGCAGCTCAAGACCATTGATTTTACTTTTAAAAAAGGTGTAGCAAGGATGCCTTGAGCAGAACTCCTTCTGGGAAGATGCCAAACAGGTGTGTATGAGAGTATGTGGCTTCTCTCCCTTCATACAAGTGCTGGGCCTGAGGTGCACCTTCACTGCTTCCAAACTGAGCTTTGAACCTGGTACAGTGGGACCTAACCTAGCAGTAATGGAGATTAGAAAGGCTTCAAGCCTGGCACTGTAAGAGTCTAATTTGATGTAGCACAAACTGTGCAACAGCTGAGGAAGGTACATGTAGCAGGGGGAGTGGCTGAGTTGTGAGGACACCATTATTTCTTGACACAGATTGGCATATCAAGCTATCTTGAGGTATCTGCATAGAAAAATACCAAGAGCTTCTTGGTGAGTCCTAGGCACAAGTGAATCAGAGGGATTTTGGGCAGGCTTCAGTACTGCAAACTGAAGCAAACCTTCTGATGAAGCTGTTTGCAATAGCAATGGAAATGCAATCTCCATGTGCTGAAGGGATAGACTTTTCAAACACTTCCATTCCTATGACTGCCAATATCTCCTTGGACAAGTAAACCACTTCTCATCAATTTCCACAACTGTAAAAGGCAAGTAAGGATACTAATCTTCCTTGCAGGAATTTCTGAGGTCTGCATGTGTAAAGAATTTCATAAGTGGGGGTGTTGCATTGCATAATACTGTCTTCTATGGCTACAGAAGGACATTTGACTACTGTGGTAGATTTTGGTATTATGTTTAAGTAAAATACATCCTTGATGAACTAGAGCTAACTTTAAAAATAAATAAGTAAAAAAAAAAACCCTGAGCAAAATGAAAAAAACAAAAAATCTTTTCCTTCTATTTATTCATTTTATCTTAAGAATTTATGTTATTATATTCAAATCCCCCCACTTTCTTCCAGGAGAAACTCACCTGAACCTTCTGACTTCATGGATGGCAAGAGCCATTTTGACTAGAATAAATTTTGTAGAAATTTTTCCAGTGATGTCATAAACTTTCTTTTATTCTGTTTCTTCTAAGGATGCTATAATTCTGTGGACCTTCCACGGGAAACTGCTGGGTACTTTCCCATTCCTGCCACATACCAGACTTGGGAATATAAGCAAAGTGTGGTGTTGTCTCTTTGCATCAGTTCACACCACCACAAAGAGGCCATCAGTAATGTGAGACTTTAACTAATATGAAATATTTCATTTATAATTACCAGTATCGAACATGTTTTTCTAAATTTTGTGGTTATGGTGATTAATTATTTAGCAATTGCATGAAGTCTGAATATTTGTGTAAATTGGGTTTAACCTTTAAAAGTACTGAACACTGTGCAAGAATATAATCAGAGTTTGAAAAATGGGAAAGATCTAGCTGGAGAGTACTTTTGTATGTGCCTAACTTTAAGTACCTAATCCTGTACTTCTGTGCTCGGCCGGGCTGGGATCCTGGCGCTCAGCACCTTGCTAGATCAAGACTTCAAGAAGCACAGATTACCATTAATCCCTTCCTACTAGGAAGGACACTGTGTCCCAGCTGCGGCTGTACAGCGCGCTCTGCTTGGCTAAACCTGTCCTGCCAAACAACTTCAGGCTGTGAAGATACTTGGCTGAACAACAGAAAGCTCACACCTGCTTTTCTTCACGGCCGTAATGTACTTCGGCGCTGCCACTCTGGCGCCAGGGCTTCCTGCAGCCCCTCGATCTGTCTTTGCATTTTCTCACTGGGGGGAAGGTGTGAAGCAGGCTCCGTAGGAGCTGCAGTGGGCTGCAGCCCTGGTGCAGCCCTGGCCGGGCTGGAGGAGGCTCAGCTGCCAATCACCCCTCTCTTTAAGCTATGCTACCCTTRTTCAATAGAGGTAATGGGTCCAGTGGGCAAGTAATAGGTCCGGTGGGTCTATTACACATTTTTATTGAAAAGCAAAATAAATAGCCCCGTAAAACTCACACACTGCCCCAGGGCTGCAATAATTTATGCACCTTCTTACACCTTCTTTTTCCTTCTTTTCCTCTTTGCCTTTTCAGAGTTGCTCAAGTGAACTTTTCCAGCATGGCAGGTAAGAGTTTTTGTAAATTCATCACCAATCGTTTGAATAAGGCAGTATTTGAAAATACTGCATGTTGTTATGTAGAGAACTGTGGCAGGCCTTTACTACTTGATTATACACATGTGTAGTACCAAAGGAGATCACATTTTACTCAGCCAAACTTGTTTAATAGAAAGGGCATAAAAATCAAAGTATGTGTCCTATCAGGTTTGCTTTCCAGAGAGAATGTGCTTTTCCACAAAACTAAGGAAAGGGTAATTTACCACTCAAACAAGCTGGGAAAAAGGAGAACATTCTTCCCTAAACAGCAACAATTAGGCATTTGGCAGGCAGCAGTAAAAGCAATTCTGCTTCCCTTCTTAGCCCATAGTAAATCTGTACCTGGGACTGATTAGAGAACAACTGGAGAGGTGCTGCTTTTCTTTTCATGGTCTACGAATGATTTTTTCTTTTTTTTTTTTTYTTTTTTTGGTTCTGAACATGTTTAACCAGTAAAGTTAAGACTGTCCCACCTCCTTTGTGGTTGGCTCCCACTTATTCTTCATTTGTACAAATACAGATTTCTTATGAGTGGGGGAGAAGAAACCCCCATGCTGTTGGAAAGTCAGGATGATAAATCAAAGGACATGATAAAGGAAATCATCCTGATGGGAATCCCTTGAGACCTGCAGAAATCCATACTTTCTTGAGTATCATAAGAGCAGTATTTTGAATTGTGCTTTGTCTTGTCCTAGTCCAATCCAGATAATGCAGCAGGATATGAAAGTGCTGTGCCTTTAAACCCTAAAAACAGTTTTGGACAAAATCTTAGTAAGGTGTGTGTAGCTTTGCTGTACCAAACCGAGCGACTCACTGGTTTGCTGGTCTGTCTCTGGAACCTGTTTCTTCACAAGAACATGGCTGTATTAAGCACCATTGGAATAACCTACCTTTGCAGGGAGGGAAAAAATCTTAACCTCCATTAGTTAGAGGATAGCATATGCCCAAGAGCAAGGCAATGGATATATTTTCTAAAACTCTGTGTTGACTTTTATCTCTATCGTTAACAATTTGGATAGTCTCATTACCAAGTGGCTGTTGTGCAGGATGATTTTATCTAAAGCAGCTGTTTTCCTTTTTTTTTTTTTTATTTGTGAGACCAAAACAAGAGGAAAAAGATCAATTTAAAATAAATAAAAACCTTTTCCTAAATTCAATAGAACACTTTAGGCAAAGCACTTGAGACAGATGTTGAGGAAAGAGGAAAACACAATCTCTTTATGATTTACTCCTTCCCCTCCCACAAAATTGTCATTAACACCTAAAAATTGGGAGACAATAATAATTATTTCAGACTGCGAAACAGTGAATAAAACTTTATAGAAAAGCTCCTGGTAGGATTAGTGCTCAGCTGGAAACTGAGACTGCCACGTGGAGAATGCCACGGCATAACATGGATGAGTGAGGCACCAGTGAGGAAACTAAACAGGTATCCAGCACACAGGAAATAAAGGGAGAGCCCTGGGACTGTTTCAGGTTAAGCTGTCTTGTGTGCTGTAGTTGGCTTCTGCTCAGGCAGAAATGGTTTGGAATAGGCAGCTAATGGTGGAGAGAAGAATAGTGGGCTATTAAAACAGACAGTGTTGAAAGCTGATTACTTCAGGTTAAACCAGAAGACAAGGATTAATAAAGCACAGAGGAAAGCTTTCTTTATGGTGTTATTTTTCTGAAGTGTTTCTTCTTCATATTTAATGTTGTGCCTGTGAAAGCCACCAAGCCAAGAGTCCTGGAAGTTGACATGTGTCTTGTCTGCAGAGCAGTGAGAGGGTGGCTTGTAGTGAGCTGGCTTCCCTACCAGGCTCAGCCTGAAAGAAATGCCCTGAGAGATGCAAAAGGATACAGGTTATTTTCAGCAGTCCTAAATTCTACTCCAGGTCCCTTTTCCTAATGTTTCTTATAGGCAACCCCCTTGTTTGGGGCCTTTTTCTGGCCATTTAAATGATCAGGAACCTCAGAGGCACCTTGCTTTCTCTGTTGGCAGGAAACACAGTGGACCTTGGTGGAATTCAGGTAAGAGAAATCCATCCCTGTGTCCCTACGCTCATTCAGCCCAGGGAGCCTTGGTGGACACAGAAGCGCAATATAGGTGTTTGTCTGCTAGGACCTGGATTGGACTCTCAGTGCATTAATGTGTGAGCACGGAGTAAGCAATCCGATTACCTGTTGTGATTCTTTACAGGTCAGATTTCCTTCCGTATGGAATAATGACTGTGCACCACTATTTGGGAACAGCAGTGAAGTTTAAGCAATAGCAGTGATATAGGCAGGTAGAAGGAAGTCCCCTAAGAACAGAGGACTTACAGATGGACTGGAAATTTTCAGGTCTAATGTCTGGATTTAATTTAATTTTTATGCTGTTGTTAGAGACAACCTGGAGTTTCTTTAAAGAATACGCAAAGATACTGTCCTTTCACACTCCCAGGAGCGCAATCTTAAAAAATGTCTTCGCTGTTTTTCCAGTGGCTACAGCCTCCCATCACATTGTGTTACCTTGTATAGTGAGGACATCTGGGGGGGATTCAACCCTCTGGCTCCGAGTGAAATTGGTACTGGTTGTCTCTCACCTTCCACTCTTAAAAACACTTGACAATTTGACATTCTCAGTGCTAAGTGGAAATGACAGAGACTCATCAACAATAGGACATTGTTATCAGCCCTGGCAGAAATCATACCAACAGCCTTATGTGAAGTGATGACTTGCATTTACTTCCAGCAGGATGAATGCAATTGGGTGTCAAGTGTTCCCAGTGTACGACTAGGGAACAGTGAGGAAGTTACTTAAAGAACTTGTGTTCTTCCTGCTTCCATCTCAGTCGTCTTGGAAGTAGATTGCAAATTGTTTAAATCTTAAAATGCCGCAGAATAAATGTCTCATTATTACACTGTATTTTGATATGGCTTGGAAAAAAACCCTAATATGCTCCAATGATTGTTTTCAGATGTTGGGCTTTATCAGGCCCAAGATGCTGGGCAAAAGATGAAGGCAAATTGTTAGTACCACTCTGCTTGCCAATAATTCTTTCTTTCTTCCTTTCTTTCTTCCTTTCTTTCTTCCTTTTTTTTTTTTTTTTTTTTTTATCTGGTTGTATTGAGACTGGTTGCCCAACGCACACTGCACTGACCTTTCACGTCTAGGACAGGCATACAAACCCTGCCTTCACCGGAGTGATGGAAAGCAATTCAGATCTTAAGGTTATAAAAGGCAAAGCTGAAATGAATTCTGACAAGTCGTAGCTGAATTCTTCTTCCAGAGAAACAGCCATTCCTTTCCCCCTACCCCTCCTGCCTGGCTCTTTTTAAATGGTCCAGAATTGGCTGTTTAATATCTGAGAGCTCCAGAGCCCAAGACTGTCGGGAATGGAAGGGTTTTATTGATGCCAGCTGAAGGTGCTCTCATCAGGTGAACGGAGGTGTGTTGACAGCCCTTGAGTGTGCAAGTGAGTGACATTCAAGTCCCACATCCAACAGTGACCTTGGAGAAAAGTGTATGAAGAAATTAACGGAAGAATTTCAAAAGGGTTAGGTTTCCATCCCTGTCATCTTATTTTGTGATACTCACTTAATAAATAAAGAGATAGATTAAATATTTTCCTCTCACTGCCCCGTCGCTGTGCAGACCTGTTGACAAAAATGAGTAATGTGACATTTGACTAAAAATTACTGAATGAAAGTGGAGCCCACTCTACTTAAAAAGAATCATTATCACACTGTATAAAATAAAATGCTGTACAAACCTTAACTTAGCTAGGGAAGGATTTACCTCTTCCTCTTTCCTAGAGGGAGGTTTTGTTGTTGCTGCTTTTAACTCCTCATTGACAATGCATTTCTCAAATAGGGGTAGATTAAAGGACATCTCAGTAAGAGGAAAACAAGAACCAAAAAGACTCTGCTGAGGAAGAAGCCATCCACTCACAGTTTTTTTTCTGAGTATGGAAACAGCAGTGAAGGCCATGGGTAGGAAAGAGGGGATGAGGCCTCCAGGTCTGTCTTTTGCCACAGCTGTGAATCTCATTGGAGCCCACCAGGCTGGGGATCTGTGCAGGGAGACCCAGAAATGCAGAACCGGTAGGTTCTTCTTCATTTCCTCGGCATCCGCCAGGAGAAGCTCGAGCTATGCAAACCCAAATAAACAGCTGAGGGAGCACCTAACTGTTACCCACATTATCCTTTATTTTCCCTTGTTTTTTAGCTGTGTGGTGCTGTAGGAAACACCTGCATGGGGCTCTGGTCTCTTTCTACCCAGCTGATTTTTTTCAACCATGCACTGGCTTGGGGTCAGCCCTTGCGAGCAGGTGTTTTCCCTCAGAATAGCTTTCTTGTCTGAACCCGAGTGGATCACAAGGGCCGAACTTCACTGCCGAAGGTCACGGGTCAAACACGGCAGCACAGGGTCCCCTGGGTACTGTGCTTACCAGGTGTTTAATATTATCAGAGGTTATTTGCTGAAACCGTGATAGAGTGTTCTCAGCGATTCAAAATAAATTTAACGAGAACAGTTTTAAAAGCCCCCACATTAGAGGATGTCTGTTCAATGGACAGAGAGGTTAAAGTTAATTCGATCAGGCATGTGTACTTTCTCCAAAAAGGAACATATGCACTCAGCGGCTTGGCCCCATTTGTTGCAATTTTGGGTCTCATTTCCATTTGCAAGAAAGATAACTGCTTGCATATGGAAGCAATAAATAAGAGAAGTCATTAAAATTTCTCTAATTTAGGGGGGAAAAAAAAAAAAGTCTTAACGAAGTAATATCTTTGCCAGGGCAGACAGAAATGTAAATTAGAGATTGGAAGGAAACCTATTAAAGGAATTGCTATGTTACTAGTCTTTTTTTAATCTAATGAATTTATGAATTGCCACTTGTTAGGTCACAGACTTTGTTAATTTCCTATGTGTTTAGTTAAGCAGAGAAAGTGTGGGGCAGGAGGATTGATGGGTGAAAGGAAAATGCTTGTGAACAATGAACCTGAGCAAATATTATTGTACAATGTGTTAAGGCTATTAGGTTCAAAATTTTTGAATAAAACCAGCTATATTTAGAAAATCTGAGAAAGATTGGTCTGCACATCTAAACAGGACAATATACATTTCTAAAACTTTTCCTGTGTTTATTTTTTTCACTTCCACAAACTTACACCCTTTAAAGGTGTAAAGGGTTAAAAGGTCATGAAATTTACTGAATAATTTTATTAAAAACAAGAAAAATTTTAAGAAAACAGTGTCAGCTTATGGTGCCAATTTACTAGTCACACATCCATGGGCAACACTGTAAAAAGTTATAGCTAATCTGATACCTCTTGGGCTTTCTTTAGTCCAAAGCCAGAAGAAGAATTTTCATTCTCTCTTTTCCTGTGGATCGCAGAAGCTAAAAAACGATGCTGCATCTTGGTTCCCTTTTTATTGCTGGTTAGGATCTGAGTTGCTGCTGAAGTGCACTAGCAAATGTTGATCTGTGAACCCACTTTGACAAATGTTGAAGTGGGATTCTCAAGTGTCTCAGTACCTGAAGGTGGGAATTTTTTCAGGCTTTTTTTGAAAAGCCAGCCTTTATTACTGAGGATGTGACAGAGGAGAACAAACACAAAAAATAACAGAGCAAGCAAAGAAAAATAAAGCCCTGTTATCTTTCATACGAGTATTCAACAATGGTAGGCCAATTAGTGCTCTGTGCAGTGAATGGCATTTTGCAATCCTATGCCTACCTGGTAAGGACTGGTCCTATTTCCATCATTCATTGCAGACCTTCCCATGGCACCCTGTCCTGACACACAGAGTGAACGAATGATGCCAATTCAGTGGCCTTTTAAAGCATATGACTTAGAGATAGCAGCGCTAAGAACTGCATCAGCAACTTCTCCCTAAACATTCAGCAGCATCCCTTCCCAGCCAGGCAGGTGAGTGAGCAGCATACTGAACCTGCCTACATTGACCCTGGCTGGCTGCGATTTCCTTCATTTGTGGAGGCAACCAGATACTGAAAGCAATTTTTGAATGGGCTGGATTCTTGGTGGTTAATGAAAAATGTTCAAATAGCAACCTGTTGGGGTACCAAGTGGCTACTTTCTCATCTTTGGGTGCTGGGGGGAATTAACTGTAACAGTATCACCTCTGAACGGGCCAGCGAGTATAGACTGAAAAATAAGTTACACGCATAGGCGTGCATGCACAAGCACGCACACACACTCAGAAATTCAAACCAAACCTTGATGAGTTTTGATAAGCTCCCCGCTGCACTTTGCTTCAGTGTAAATCTGTGCTCCTGTGTGATGCTTCTGGCTCCACTTAGAGCTCTCAAGTCAAAAAAAAAAAAAACAACCCAAACCCAAAACAAAGGCCGTTTTTGTTGCATTTCTGGCATAAAAGGAAACAGAAATGAGTGGAAATCTAACTAAAATGTCTGTTCTCAGGAGGCCCATGTCTGCATTCTTGAGGGTTCAGATCGTTTGGATAAACTCTGTACAAGTATCTGAACTTTTTGGTAGGTCTCCAAATTGAACCTCTGAACCTTCTGAGGCTCACAGGCAGCTAGCCACTTTTGTGCTGCTGCAGGGTTGGACTCAGTTTGCTTTCTCAGGCCCTTGATACCAAAAATATTTACCAGGTAGTTAGTAGAATCCAGTGAGAGAAGTCACGAGCCTGTCTTTTGGGTTTCATTGGCCACTACAAGGGAAAAGTTTCTGCTAATGAATTAGTCATCAAGGGATGAAATAGGAGTTGTTTTGTGGTTCAGATACAAGTCTAGGCCTGAGAAGGCCTAGCCTCTGTTCCAGGTCCTGCTACTGACTTACTATGGGATTTCAACAAGCCCCTCCGAACCTCAGTGACATGTTTGCTAAAAGGGGATCTCTGCGTTACAAGAATAAACTTGTTATTTGTCAGATAGTATAGAAATGAGCACATCAGAAAGCCTAGAAATCTACTAAGTAATTCCAGAAGGATGAGTAGACTAGTGTGGTTTTAGTTGGCTAGTCCCAGGTACAATCCAAGAAGGAAATTCTTAGGAAGCCTAGTGGACTTCAGTTACTAATTTGTTTGGTGCTCAGTAATATTTAAAACAGCTTGGCTTTTAAACCACATGAAAAATATGCCACCCTGCTGTTCCCACAGGCGTGAGCCAACAACTCAAGAAACTACATCTAACTCCTGTGCCAGTAATACATTTATTATTTATGTTTTCAATTACATTTCCATACCAACCTCCATGTGTAAAACTGAAAAATTTAAGCATACACCCCCAAAGAATTATCCATGTTTTTCTTACAGCAGGCACTGAATCTTTGAAAAGGACACCGTTCCCCTTGACCTAAGTGGCATAATTCCCACTGAAATTTGTGTGAGTCAGAGTGGGAGTCCTTTTCCCCTTCTCAAAATGAGCATGCTACAGAAAAAGCTTCTGAAGCTGTATAAAGTCAGAGGCTCAGCTGGTGCTGCAGTCATTATTGAGCAGCTTGGGGCAGATGACTATTAACACGAGCATCGGAGCCAGTGTAATGCCCTGGAAATGAACTAAATAGGACTGTGTTTAAATGAGAAAGGAAGTGAATCTTAGATTAGAGGCATTTATGAAAAATGTCCTGGGCTTTGATAACATTGAAAGATTTCAATGACCAAACACTGGAAATTTGACAACCAGCTCATTCATGTAACTTAGAAGACACTATCAAAAACATCTAAATCTAAAACCTTAACTTCACATCCTACATGATCTTACATCAGATGATTTCTAAGAAAGCTGGGCCAAAGGCACAGTGGAAAAAACTTTGTGGTCTTTTATATCATGTCCTAAAAATATTTGTGGAGCATTATGACAGCTGTCAGAATATTTTGTGGTTTTCTTCTCATTTGGACTTCAGGATGAGTGACCCTCCAACATTGTAGTTTTAAAGGTCAGATCTACCTATTGTAAGTAACTAGCATTTTGATGTATTAGCAAGATTTCAAGCACTGAACTCAGCAAAACCTGTCATTCGTCACCTATCCTCCTACTCTGAAAGTAACGTATATTCCATATATTTAATATAAGAAAACATCTGTTGCACATATGCTAAAGTACATGTGACATTATGCAGATGYATTTAAAATATTGTAAAATTACTTGGTTTTTCTGTTATATTTTAAAGTATTTCATGGCACGGTGTAGATTATAAAACATAAGAATATATCACAATCCTAGTGTCATGCTGCATGTATTAAGTAACAGGAACACCGATGACTTTTGTAGTATTTTATGTGTGTATTCTAACTGATCATATCTTTTCCATTTGTTGCCTCTCTACTACCCTACAAAAGATAGAGTGATATATATCTTTTTTTCCATATTGATGATTGGTAATCTAATACTATGTTTCTGTGCTGTGATGCATTAACACTGAAAAATAGTTTCAGTATAGGGAGAAAAAAACCCCAAACCTCTGGGAGGTTGATAGTGCAAAAAGGTAGGAGAAAGGAGAAATTCCTTTTCACACTTTTCTGGAATACAAATACATGAAAATTTCTTCAGAGGATAACTTGAATCTGTACTGTTTACAGAGCTCTAGGCACTTGCTATCTGTTTGATTTCTTAAGCATAGTTTTACAAACAGAAGCATTGTACAGTTGCAGGATTCCAAGCACCAGTTAAAATAATTTAAAAAGTTGTTAAAATAATTTACAAAGCCCTACTTGCTGATATGAATTACAGTGTTTTGGCAAATGCATTTACTAAAAAGAGGAGGGTGGAAAGATGGAGAGATGGGGAGCACCTATTACAAATTTGAGACAGACACTTTCAACAGCATGTAGCTACTGTGAATGAAATTGGTCCTATCTTCTTTTCAGTCATCATCTTGAAATGACTGTTTCTAAAACAAGATCGAAAACAAGATCCAAACTACACCTACTAATTATTTGATGTGAACTGAACTGCCCAGTTGTGGATTAATGTGAGGCATTTCATCGCTGGTCCAAATCCAGTGCTCCAAAAAAGAATCTTTATGCTTCTTGCTGCTTATACCTCCATCTATTGTGCCTCTCGTCTCTTAGCAGTGGTCTTCATTGGTTCAGTTGACTAAATATGAGTGCCCGGTGCTTTTTGCGATGTTCTAATATATGCAAGAAATCCACACGGCTGGCAGAAGCATCACAGGAACTTTGGGACACCTGTGCCCCCTGGAGCTGCAGGTGGAGGCCAGGTGTGGTAAGCTAGGGCATCTCAAGGGACAGTAGAAAGAAATCTGTATTTAGACAACTRAATCAAACCTGCTCTGAAAGTGGAAAAGTCTCCCAAAAGCCCTGTGTCTTATCTGCAAGTTCTAAGCAGACTTTTTGAATACCCTAGGGTGTGTCGTATGGTGGCCAGCAACAACATTTGGGAACACAAATCTTGTCCTCTGGAAATACTCCAAGGATTCATAGTGTTAAATTTATTAAAAATAAAAATAAAATTTGGCCTTCTAGAAGGGAATTTCTTTTGAAACTCCCTCATGCAGTACTAGCACTCACCCTAAAGTGGACCCCTATTTTTCATCAGTTGAAAATCCCTCTAGATTTCTTTGCACYTAAACTTAGGTGCCTTGTGCCACCAAAGATGCCTTACAGTAACCAAAACATCTGCATAAGGCTGGCAGAGGTGGCACAGGACCCATGCGCTACTGGAGACCCATGCATTACTGGAGTGGCAACTGGTGTGTATATCAGGAGGGATACGCTGTATGGGTTGACAACAACCATGTCAAAGTGAATTGGGTGAGCAATGTATTGAGAACCATTGATTGTATTGATAATCCCCTTTGACTACAAGGTGAGTGCACATACCAACCTGGGGAAGCCTGCATTTAAATACCTGTTGTTTCAGATGGACTCCTGCCCCAACTCACCTCAGCTGTCAGGGGGTTCTTTCCAGGCACAAGAATTTGCCGGCCTTCATGCTGCTGCCAAAGTTTTGCCACGAGGTTCAATCCAGAAAATATTGGTACTCTGGCCATCACAAGGATATTTTAACTATGGGCTTAGCTTTAAGTGTCCAAAATCACTTTGCAGGAATGAACCTATAAAACTGGTTTTGTCTTCTTTCATTTACAGAGTGCCAGGCCTATTTCTGATATCACATAAATGAGATGTCAGAACAAAAATAATCTTCTTGCATCAGCTGAGGTGGTTCAGTGACTACAAAGAGTTGGGATTTGACTTGAGAAATCTTACTGTCCAACTTCAGTAACTGAAGGAGGAGTTTCTGATAGTCTGAGACAAATCATTACTAAATTGCCCCCAACACGGTAAGAAACACAAYTCGGTTGTTCAATTTTTTATACATACAACTTCCAGTGCTATTTTATGTTTCAGTGGTACATAACATTTAATAGCCTTCTCTATGGGGACTTTTTTCCCCTCCCTGGTCATTCATTAGCTACTGTCTCCACACAGATTGTTGTATAGTATTTATGTATGTTTCCATGGACCCATTTGCTGTCAACTGATTTCACATTCAGACCGTATTAATGACTCATTTATTAGCTCTAGAGTCTCCTTATTTGCATGGACTACTTGTATCGATATCATTAGCCTTTAACAACCCTGGTAGTCCTGTTCATGGCCATGAGCTTTTAAGTTATAAGCTCAGTTCTTATCAATGTTCAACTGTCAAGTTTTCAGTCAGTTCTAATTAGTCTCAGCTTAAAAAAAAAAAGACATAACAACAAAAAAAMCCCAACAATAGCAACACATTCTTAGTGGCCACAGTTTCTTCTTTGTCACACACGCAGACAAACATTTCCGTGTCATTGGTACTTGAGCATTTTACAATGTCTGAAATGCTTCTAAATATGAATTACATATCTCAAAATTATTAATGACATTCTTGGCATTCCATTAATGTTATTTATTATTTATCGTGTGTAAGACGGAACTGCCTAGAGGCCTTTGCAAAGGATCAAGGGCCCGTTGAGCTAATCTCTTGCTAGGCATATCAATCCAGATGGATGAGCAAATGCAGGAGCACATTGCAAACAGCAAAAYCTGTTTGTCAGTTCAGCATTCCAGCCTGCAAAATACAGCCGTAGCAGAAAGGCAGTGGCACAGTTCGTACTAACTGGCACCATCAGCTGTCACAGCTGAAAGGACACGGACTGAACAAAATCGGGCTGGTTTTAGACTTATTTACTATGAATCGCCTCATCTGTTCTTTGGCCTGAAAGATCATGTTTTCTAAAGCAGGCTTCGAAGATAGGAGGAAGTGCATGGTTCATTTTTGAACCTGTGATATGGGATCAGAGTGTGGCTGAGGAGCACAACCAGACTGGGTGTGCTGGTTTTGGCTGGGGTAGAGTTAATTTTCTTCACAGTAGCTACTATGGGGCTATGTTTTGGATTTGTGCTGAAAACAGCGTTGATAACACAGGTATGTTTTCGTTACYGCTGAGCAGTGCTTACACGGTGTCAAGGCCTTTTCTGCTTCTCACACCACCCCACCAGCGAGTAGGCTGGGGGTGCACAAGAAGTTGGGAGGGGACACATCTGGGACAGCTGACCCCAGCTGACCAAAGGGGATGTTCCATACCATATGACATCATGTTCAGCATATAAAGCTGGGGGAAGAAGAAGGAAGGGGGGGACATTTGGAGTGATGGCGTTTTGTCTTCCCAAGTAACCGTTATGCGTGATGGAGCCCTGCTTTCCTGGAGATGGCTGAACACCTGCCTGCCGATGGGAAGTAGYGAAKGAATGCYTTRTTTTGCTTTGCTTTTGCGCGYGTGTGGCTTTTGCTTTACCCATTAAACTGTCTTTATCTCAACCCAYGAATTTTCTCACTTTTACCCTTCTGATTCTCTCCCCCATCCCACCRGGAAGGAGTGAGCGAGCAGCTGKGTGGTGCTTAGTTGCCGGCTGGGGTTAAAACACGACACTGGGAAATGGGAAAGTAATCCTTTGTACTGTATTATTAAGCATCATCTTATAGAACTTTTAACTCTGGCAAATGAGGAAACTAATCCTAGTGCTGTGTTACGCTCATTTTGTGTATCAAGTGGACTCTCTCTGAAACAGGTGGCATTAAAAAAAACTCTTCAGGTCTCCTCCATCAGAAACTCCTTCCACCTGCCATCAGTAATGTATTCACTGATATTTCTAGTTCCTAACCCTCCTTCTCCACCTCCTCCCCTCTGCACTATCAGGAGGAAAAGGATCCAACGGTTAGGGCCTACTCAGTGACCAGGAAGAGCTGGGGTCAATGATTTGTTCTGTTGCAGGTCTCCGTGGTGAGCCTGGGTCACTCACACGGGCTTTCTCAGCCTTTTTTGCCTGTGTATTTTATGGAGGATGATGTTGCATTCCTGTGGGGCCATGAGGATTCATGAACTTGTTATTGATAGGTGGTCTCTGCTTTTCATCTCCTGGTCTCCCACATCACTTTTTTAGCTACCTTTGCTTCATGATGTCAGGAGAAAGAAGGGTTGGGAGGCTGGTGATGAAAGATGCCAGGAGTTCAAGGGTGACAGCAGGGCTGCTGTGTGAGGCTCATGCTAACAGCTGCAGTCCTTTATTAACCGTCGCAGTTTCTCCCTTTAGATTGCTCATGCTCAAAGGCCTCTGAAAGCAGCCCAGAAAATACAACTGAAATCAGGAAATTTCCAAACGGCAACAAGGCCCAATAGCCAAATAAAATAAATCAGCTGGCCTAGGAAATCCTTATAACTTGCCACCCAACAACAATAAACCAACCCTACAACACACAAACTAGAAAGGAAACAAAGCAGCCTTTTAATTATTTGCAGTACGCTTATTGTGGCTAAGTAAACATTGGCCAAGGACTTCTAAAGTTAGCCTCAGTAAAGTGGGCTTATGCAGTTGTATATAGCCTGTACATTTCACACAGCAGCTTTTTTAACCCGTTCCAGCCTAGCGTAAATAAAACATGTCTCCCAGTAGAAGGGCTGTTAGCTCARGAGATGGTTTTCCACTTACCAGTTTCAAGGACTGCAGTCAAGTTCCTGTTAATGCCTTTCCTTCAGTGATGCATTATAATTAGATAAACTTATTATCAATTTTTTGTCTTAAAGTGGGTAATCATGGAGCTTTAGAGACAGAAATAGTGTGCTGGCAGAAGAAAGCCTCCTGGGGTGGGGACAAGGTAGTCCCACTGCACCCAGAGGTTTTTCCTAACTCCCTGGTCTATGCCCCGAGGTGGCTGCTCATACCTCCTGGGCACACTTTTGGGTCTCTGCCTCCACCCAGGAATGCCTCGGGTAGCATGCCCCGTCCCGGGAACAAGGCACGTGTGGAACCTAATATCTCTGGCATGCTGTGTGAAGGTGAGCAAGGCAGGGCACTAGGGCCTGGTGGAGCTGGGCAGGAGGGAGACAACAAGCCCAAGTCGATCCAGCAGTCCTGCCCACAACCCATATCTAGTAAACAAGCAAGTGAAGAAAATAGGAGTTTCAAATATATGTACTCGTTTGTATAAAAAAAACCAACTACGGTGAAACAAACTCTCAAACTGAGGAGATTTGTGTGTGGTGGAATTAATGAAATCTGAATATTTTTCGTCTGTGGATTTAAGTAGGAAGGCCCTTGAAAGCCCTCAGTACCATGTATGGCTTCACACCATTCCTCCTTTCTTTCCCATTCCTTTCCCCCCATTGCCATCCCCCTCAGCACCCTCCTGCCTCCCCCAGCCCCAACCCAGCACACAGGGTGCTGTGGCCCCCCCCGCCACCCACCCACCGTCCTGTGGCAAGAGGCACCATGTAACAGATAGTAGTTGAGTTCCTGTTAATGYCTTTCCTTCAGTGATGCACTACTTCAGCTCTCCCTCCTCTACACAGTCCCCAGGTCTGATCAGATTTTGCCATCCCTGAGACCGCCACCACTTCCTGAATTTGGTTGAAGTTGACTACAAGTTACAAAAGGTATTAGGAGGAGACCGGCAGACAGAAAGGCATAAACTTTTAGGAAATCAGGTTACAACTGGAAGGAAGCTCACAAATAAAATGTATGCACTCTACTGGTGACTGAGATTACAGTCAAGTAAAGTACTTGTAGTCAGCTAAGTACTTTTGAAATTAACACACCAGCCAACAAAACCAGCAGCAAATCCCACCTCACTTTTAAACAAAGTTCTTCCCATCAGTGCTAACAGATGATTTTTATGACAGAGGCTACAGCCCAAGAAAGTCAAGAAATTTCAGAGCAGATGGCAAACAAGTACCAGAAAATGGTTGGCCAAGGCCTGATCCTCCCAGTCCTTCCTGGGCAAGATGAAGCGGTGATTACTGTGTTTCCAAATATTTGGTTTTGGCTTTGGCCAGAGTTTTAGCAAGGAGTAAAAGGTGTTATCACTCAACAAACTCCTTGTTATTTTAATGCATAAGGCAGAGGACTGCTACTAGTTCTGCCTACAAAAAGATTTATCTTCACTTTCCATAAATGAGTATGTTTTGATTTTTCATTGGAAATAGCATATTGTTCTGACCACGCTAATCTTTCCCAAGAGTCTTTTAATAGACTGTGCCTTCTTTTGCATCAAAATCTTTAGCCTTAGCTTTAAGGCTCTTTTCTGACTTCCTGTTCTCAGATGCTCACTGCTCTCCCACTTAGTCTTCCACTTGTTCAGGTCTCCGTCTGGCTGCATCTTCTGTGTTCCCTCAATAGCTGCAGGCCTCCTCCAGTGACTCTGAGTGCGATGTACAAACAAGTGTTTACCCAGTGTTTGATTCAGCTATCTTTCCCTTGCAGAACATAACTTTCTGCAGACCTAGTCCTGATGTCCTGTCTCCTAGGTTTAAAGTTATAGTCTGCAATATAACAGGGTGACAACAGCTGCACGTGTTTCCTCCCTCCCGAGCCGAACAGTTAAAAAACTATGCAAAATGCAAGAAAAAACTAAGAAGTGTTGCTTCACCTTGCTGCTCGTGGCTTTCGTAGGCAGCATCTGTCCTGTTAAGCGGACAGAGTTATCACAGGAGACAGGGCATTATGCATTGCAAATCAGGAACTCAGTATTATCTAACAATTTAAAAAATATGCAAGTATGGTTTGAATGAAATAGAACTGCTGGGCTACCAAACAGATAGGCAGCCAGGAAAGTAATTACAAATACAGATAGAAAGGAAAAAAGAGACACTAGGGAAATGTCTTACAATATTTTCTGGTAATCACTCAGTAGTTTGTTGTCCTTAACATGGGTCAGAAAAAAAAAATCCTACAGGTTAAAATCTGTTGGGCTTTATGTTATTTTTTAATAAAAAATAATTTATACAAAGCTCCACAGGAAAAAAGTCAACAGTGTAGTTTCCTTTCAATATATTCAAATGATAATTGTTATTTGGAGCATAGGATATGCCAGATGGTATCACTTCAGTAGTTTATCTACTTTCCAGTAACAAGCTATATAAGATACTGATCACAGAGAGTTTTTCTAACACCCAGCAGAGAGTTTATCATAAACACTTTTAGCTCCCTTAGTTACCTTTCTCTTAACTAAACTGTCATTTTCATTGGGTTTATTTAGCACTGCTGTTTTTTTGGCAAGAAGGAGAGGAGCAGTATTTAAAAAAAAAAAAAATTGTTCACATACAGGGAAGAATTTCAAGTAAATCTTTGCAGAAACCGTTGACTTTGTTGCATGGAAATCTAATGTAGAAATACACTTTTGATCAAATGAATCTTATCCTTGTCCATGTTTTGACAGACTTAATGAACTCCAGACAAGGCCCAAGATTATTTTAAGGAGAAAATGGTCAAAGTGCTTTCATTTTGTTAAGATAGCGTTTTAATTTCAATGTAATTTATTAGTTTTCTTTTGAAACATTGTGGTTTTTTTTTTTTTTTTCCCCAAGGTAACTTAGCAGCAGCAAAGATACTTCTCCATCCCAGTCAATCTACTTTGTTCAGGGATTTCTCAGTCTGGTAGCAAAAGCTGCTTATACGGAAAGGAACTTTAAACTAATAAACAAATAAGCATTGCATTCTTCCATAAATCTTATTATCTGATGTGGCCTATTATTGGTGTTAATTAGTTTGGTATGTGTTTGGTTTGATTCAGGACAAAAAAACCCTAATAATTTGGAAAAATTTGTATCTGACAGTCTCACCTGACCTGTGGCTGTTAAGATGGGTCTCCATCAGTACTCTGACTCTGCATACTGATTTGCCTCCTGCTCCAGATAGAAGTTGGGAATTCACATGCCCATTTTACAGAAACACCAACTTTGGAGGATAGGGATAAAGTTTTAAATCAAAGCTATTCTCTTTCCTTGACATTTCTTCCTGGCTGAATTTGTTGCTCCATCTCACTCCTGCTACCTGTGGATCGCACTCAGAAGTGTTGTGACCTATCAAGACAGTCTGGGTGGCAGGAGAACAACTGGATGTTATGAATTCTGCTCTCAGAGAGGGAGCCTAAAAGGGCATGCCAGTGCTCAGCATTATTGCTCTAGGCTGTGTTGTGCCTGTGTGTGGCTATGCTACGGTCACTGCCCAAACCCCTAATGAAACTTGGAAAGCCAGTTCTTTCTTCTTGAGAGATAAGACTTTGCTATCTCTCCCTTTCTCTTTCTATCTTCATCTTCTCATCTTTTGTATGCACTACTCAGAAAATTCTGTAACAAAAAAAAAAGTCAAACACTATAAATGGTACACAACTTACCCTATGGATACATTTTCTTTCTCCTACCTACTTTGTAGCAATGCCTGAGGCATATGACAATGGACCCTCTTCTTTTCTAGTGATTTATGGACAGCATTAGATCACTAGCATATTTTTAGTTTCTCTCTTCACTCTGTGCTCTTGTCAACTTGTAAAGATTTGTTTCTCTTTCATGCTTTCGCCCAATGGGAGTTAAAAAAGCTGGAGATTTAAGTCTTAGCACCAGAATGATGTGAACAGTCTTCTTTTCTGTCCTCTTTAAATTTGTACTACATGTGAAGAGGGGAAGGAAGGGAAGGGAAGTGAAGGGAAGGGAAGGGAAGAGAAGGGAAGGGAGAAGAGAAGAGAAGAGAAGAGAAGAGAAGAGAAGAGAAGAGAAGAGAAGAGAAGAGAAGAGGAGAGAAGAGAAGAGAAGAGGAGAGGAGAGGAGAGGAGAGGAGAGGAGAGGAGAGGAGAGGAGTAAGGAAAAGGAAAGAAAAATATCATTTCACACTGGCCTGTTATTTTAACTAAGCACATGCATTGTAAATGGTAATTTATCCTAAATGGCCAAACAGTAGTTGTTGTACTCACTCATGGTTATTTTCATTCCTGCATGCCTTTAATCTTGTTCCATCATTTTAGAAGAACTAACACAGGCTGAAGTATACAGTGAGTTTGTAAAGACTTCCAGTTGGCTCCAAGTGCATTTCCTGACTGGTGTTATTTTTCTATAGCTTCTGGATCTCAGGCAAACATTTAGGCTTGGCTTCAGGTTTATGCCAGGAAAAGTATTGGCCCAGATATCAAGTTTAAAGACACATCACTTTCCCTCTTCCTCCCTTCTCTTCTCTTCCTAATACCAAAACAATAAACTCCTAATAAAATGGGGTGTTATTTTAGTTTTTCAGAAATAATATTGTTCTAGGAGGAAAAACAGTTTGCAGATGAGCATTAAATTTGGCTGTAGAGAAGACCTCTCACTCCTAAAGCTGCTACCAGTATCTGGCTGTCTGAAGAGAGGGCAGATAACACAGGGAAAATGATGGTAATAAAACCTCATATTCCCATGTAATATAAGAGTTATTTATTCTCTTGGCTGAATCTTTACAGTTTGGTGAGATTTTCTGAGGTCAATATTACCGTGAATATTACAGCGTCTGGAAATCACCAACTATATTCTTCCTGAGCACTTAGTGCTGCTAAATCCCACCTTCCTTACCCAAACCAGACTTTCACTGGACTCAGTAGTCAATTGCTGGGACTGCAGTTTTTTAAAAGAAGTTAATTTTCTGCATTATTTATCACACAATAGTACAATTTTAAGGCTATAAGAAAAAAAAAAAAAGAATTAATGTAATAAACATCAACGTTCTGTACAGTGGTCAGTATTAAAAGACAAATTCAGCCCGTGATATTTCTTCCATTCTAAGGTTGACCTATCATAGAATGAGAATTCAACCCAACAAGAGTGGTTGGCCAATTCTTATACTTCAGTAATTCTTAGTTTTATTTGCACTTTCCCACAAGATCAATTAGATTTTTAATGAACAACTTGTTGAATATCAAACAGTGCAAGATATTGTCCTTCTATGTAAATCTATGGGTGTTCTGACCTTGCACAACTGGGCCTTTACAGATTGTTTTGTTAGAGAGGAGGAGACAAATTTTTGAATGTTTCTTCAACTCTTACCTGAAAACTCTGCATCATCTAAAGGAAACTGAAAGATACCCAAGTACAGTCATCTTCACAGGATTTCCATCTTGACCTGATCTTCTTTTGGCTTGTCAAAGCTGCAGTGTCACTTTAGTTTAGCACTTCTTTTTCCTGCCTTGGCTTCAGACACAGACTGAAAGGAAAGAAAGCACAATTAGGATATTTGTTTTGTAAAAGAGGGAATCAAAAATTGTAAGATTTAGAATAGTCTCTTTGTTTTCTTCAGTGAAGTTTGTCTAAACAAGTTCCCCCTTCCCAACTCTGTCTTGAAACAGAGTGCCCTCAGCTGCATAGCCAGCAGTGATTATTTAGCATGAGTTGGATTTACCTCCAAGTATGTTGGATCAAATTCCTTTCTCAGAGATAATTGCAATCTATGTGTGTTAGTGCAATTTTTTCATGACTATATTCATGACTGGCAGCAAAACCAGGTAGCTGGCATTGAAAGCTCTTCCCAGGAGGTATTCTTCTTGCCATTTTTGCACTATTTCCTTGATTTCCTAGGAGGGCTGTGAATCTGATGTTGCCTTGCCAATGATTCTGGGTGCTCATGCATTAAAAACTCCAACAACCATTTTGCAGACATCTAGAAGAGTCATAACACCGTATTTGTTATTGCTATGGCAGTGATTTCAAGCTCAGTTCCATATATGCTGTGAGTAGCTTTGGGAATTACATTAAATAATTATTGTACAAAGCTACTGTCAGATTTTTTTTTTTTTTTGGTGCATCTTTAGCTGTCTTGAATCATTCATACAACAGAAGTAAAGTCCAACCAAAAAGTCCAACTTACTTCCTACACCATGGGGACATTTGCATGAGGGGAAAATCACCTTATTGATCGTATGTAAAATAAAGAAATATGCTATGAAAGTTGCTGGGATGCAAGAAATTTGTGATCTTCTGTTAGAGCTGTCAAAAAATTTCCAGTACCGGAAGAAGGGCATTACTGCTATGGTACAGAGCTTTGCAAGAGCTCACCTAGAATGCCAAACTATTGCCCAGTGTTCAAAAGCAATACATTCAGCTTGAACTGGGTCAGTTATGATGGTCAGAGGATGAAGAGCTTGGTTAGGAGAGAGAGACTATAACTTGCAGAGCTTAGTGGAGAGGAGGTGTAAAGAAGATGTCATTACTCCAAATAATACAAATGAAAGAATGTGTATGTGGAAATACACAGTAGAGTGGGAGAAGAATTCTTTAGACTAATGAATAACATTGAGTAAGAGAAAGTCCCGATACCAAAGTGAGGTTCTTGTATAGCTTTGAAAGGTTATTCCAGTAGAAAGGACAGAAAACCCTAATTAGACAGCTGGGGAGCAGACTTGATGACCCACAAAATCCCCTCTGGTGCTCCATTCTTATGCTTTTTGAAAGCTTTCTGTCTAAAATACACATATTTTAGGAGCTTTTTTCCTGTGTGTTCAGTTTTACCTAGTAGTGACCTAGGGCCAGCATAAGGAAATTGCTTGACACATGATGTTTGACCTTTGTTTCATCCCCATGTAGTAAAACTATGTTTTATTCCAGATCAATAATATTGTCTTTATCACATCAAAGATGAACTAAATCACAGCAAGGAAAAGGTCTATTTTTTTACATCTTGCTAGAAATCAGTGGTTGCCAACATGTATACTGCTTGAGTTCCTTACAAAGTTCTACATATTTTCATTGCTCCCCCAGAGTTGGATGTTGTTCACAATCCCTTGAAATATCCACCCAATGAGTAGGAGGTAATTTCCAGCAAGGAGTTTAAGTTTCACTGGTACTGTCCCGCTGTTTTAAAACAGTGAACCAGGAGAGTACTCAGCTAAATCTATGGTAATAATGACAGCTTAGTGTAGATAAGGTCTCTCTCCTTCCTTTCTTTTAATTAGGCAAACTAACATTGTTCCTTACTGTTTTGAAGAGAAGGATGGTCTGTGGTTCTCATCCTGTTTTTTTTCTGATCATGCCTGGTATTGTGACAGCCTTTACCTGTGTTTAAATGGGGACTAGAATTTGCTTTTTTATTTTGCGCATTTAGATGCCTAGATCTCCAGGGCAGACTAGTACTTTTTATGTACAACACTAACTACAAAAAATCCTCATAGTTCAATTGAAGCCCATAATGATATAAATTGTAATTCAGACTGAGATTTATTTCAGAACGTTCACATTATTAAAGCTGTTTCATTAAATGCATAGATGACTTTTTTCTTAAATCTTCAGTACTAAAGGAAGCACTGTGCTCTTGAACTTTCTCTGCAGCTTAATGTCATCAGTATACATAAATTTAAACTAAAACCAAATTTTGTCTCAATATTTATTTTATTACCAGTTGATGGGTCCATGGGCTGAAGTGCCATTCACAGCACAGGGATGCTTCATAATAGACTAATTTGCATAAGTACTAAATAATTTACATATATAAATTATATATCAAAATGCTCTCTAGAATCTATTCAATTCAATGATATTGTTGTTTTGTAGCCTTTAATACTGTTGAGTCTTTAATATTTAAATCCAGCACCTCTTCCAAAGCAAACCCACAGGAATTCTTTAAAATTTTTTTAAGAACTGTACTGACTTTGTTATTAAGACAACAACTTGAACCTGATTTTGCTGCACTAAGAGAGATACAGATGACTCCATCAGAAGTTTGGGCTCACGAAAAAGCTTCACATGAAGATTATTTAAATATTCAAAAAAAAATTAATCATCTAGAGAATCGTAGTTGTTCAGAAAGGTAATTAGGGGGGGATGGAGGTACTGCCTCAGTGATTCCAAGAACCTTCTCTGTTCAATGAGCAATGAAAGCTTTATACTCAGAAATGTAAGCAAGAAAAGAAAAGCAGGCAGCCAGAAGAAGGGCCAGAATATTATCCCATCTGGGTTTACAAAACTTATAAAACACCAGCAGAAAATCAAGTACAGCTGAGGACAGATTAGAGGACATCTTCCAAGATTTTCCCAGTGGCTTTTGGAGTTAAGGTCAAGCGGGTATCCACAATACGCAGTATGAAGCTTTCATTTGCGAACATAAACTGCCAAATAAGAAATATTTGTATCAGGTGATTAGGTACACTGCATATTAATGAGGCACTGAATCTATAAAGCAAATCCTGTTTTTAAAACAGTATTTAAAATTGTTCTATAGACATAGGCAGAATTATTTCTAGCCTTCACAGTTAATCTGTTAAAATATTTGGCCAGAGCTGTCACGATGTCATTAGCTAATCTATTTATTAATATGTAAGTCAAGACTAGACCAAAGGAGTTGCTTAACCATGCAATTTTTTGAAATGTGAAATTATAGGGATTCATCTTACCATATGCAGCCTTCACTGTGGATGTCCATGTGTCCATTAGTCATCTTAGACTTGTTCTATAGTCAGTGGGGAAAATGTGCCTTGTAACGGCATGATTTACCTTGCTATAATGTGCACATCTCTCATACATCTGATGAACTGAATCCTGAAAGTGCTTGCTTTTGTTCACTGATTGTAAGGAAAGCCCAGGGTCATTAACCCATATGCAGTGATTTAGTACAGTTGACGAAACATGATGTCTAATGATTTTTAAGATCACTAAAGTTATCCAAACTGACTTTCAGCCATGGACTAATCTGAAATTCCTGCGTCATGTCTTCCAGCCCTTGTGGATGTCTGAGACACCATAGGACACATAAAATATTACTGGGTTCCTATGAGTGATTCCAGCCTTAGATACCCTTTTCAGGATGAGCACACAGTTCTCTAGACTCCGTACTCTATTGACTGGACATGTTATGATTGCCTAAACACAAGTATCTACTGCAATCAGGGATGGCTTAAAATGCATGAGACATTGTCCATCAGATGTAACATGGGTCTGCAGAAGATCTGCATCCTTTAGTAGGAGGTGGAATATGGTACTTCATGCTATGTGTAAATTGAGCTGTAGATCCCATCCATTACTGTGAGAACTTTCACACCTGTCTCAGATGTGAACACCTACCTACATTTGGTTCTTAGATATCTGCAGTCTGGTGCTGAATCCTTTTTCCAAAGTTAGGGGGAATTAATTCCACTTCTAGTAAACTTTTAAATAAAATCTGTCATTTTAGCAAGCTTTTGCTTTTACAGACAATAGTCTGCCACGGGGTTAGAAAGCTGAGCTACCTGTTTGCTTTTTTTTTGACCGACTGAGCTGCATAATATTTAATATTTTGCATAGCCCTCAGCACAGGTAAAGCATTGCAAAAAAACCCTGTTGCTTTAGAAATTTATCTTACTAAAAATGCTACTAAATTCAAGTCTGGTAGCAAAGGTTCTTTAAAAGTAAAAGAAGCAGACAACAAGTCAGGAGGAGCTGTGCAATACACATTATTTTGGCTATCCTTGCAGACCTTGGGAGGGATTCAGTAGCTTGAACATAAGTGTCTAGTGCTGCTTGATATGCCCCAGGATACCCGAGACATCTGCATGGGGCTGACAGGTATGTCACAGGACTTACAAGAGACCTATGTCCTCCTAGACAGGCAGCTGGAGACCAGGTGGGGTCACCTGAGATGTCTCAAGTGGCAACAGATGCCAATGTTTAAGCAATTGAATCCCGTTCTTTGTGTACAATAGAAGCAGGACCATCGCATGTGTTGCCTTGTCAGACACAATGCAGCTAGCATGAAAGCCTTCTCTCTGACAGGAATCACCATCAATGATTTGTCTTTTAAACCATGCTTAATAAATTATTAAGAAATAAAACCACATGCATTAAAGAAGCTTAGGGCTGCGTTCTGAGCTAATATAAATTATTGCAGCTGCACTGACTCCAGTGAACTGACTCCTTTCTTTTAATCAGCTGAGGATCCAACTCCTAATAGAGCTTATGCACATCTTTTACATTTCACATCCACTGACATGGGATTTCCTGGAGTCAAGAACATGTGCTGCTTGGCACAGTGTGTCGGGACGCGGTTGTTGTCATTTGGGTGGCTTCAGATATTGTCCCTTCCCTAGGCAGCATTAGTGTGACTTGCAGTTGCTCTTTCCAGTCACGAAGAACAAAATTAAACAATAAAAAAAATCCCTCTTTTTCTTTAACTGTACGTGAGAGCACACGTCCTTCAGCCATTGTATCATTTTTGGTAGCAGTTGGGTCAGATTCCTGAGGGCCTGATCTTTCAGGAGGGTGCGGGTGGTGGCTGTACTCCTTATTCCTGTGAATGACTCCTGGCACACCCAGGGGAAAAGGTGGCTGGTTCTGATCCAGGGAGCATCCCACAGTGCAGCCTTCTCTTTGGAAATTAATTCCTCCGGCGGTATATGTGGCCTGTATCCATCCTGCCCATTTTCCAATGACAGACTGCAAAATTTTGGGTTAAAAATAAACACCTATTACAAAAATATTGATTCCCCTATTTCTAACTGCAAGATGAGCAGGATGTTGGGACTGAAGGGAATTTTTCCCACTGCTTGATTTTAGCTTTTTGTTAAAATACTGAGGTAGTCCTTGGCTTTATAACTCCCAAATAATTCCCCAAACATGACCTAGATTGCTTCCAGGATCAGAGAAGGGCAGGTGGGATAATACGATGAAAAACCTAGGGATGAAATCCAGTCCATCTAATTTAGGCTGACAGGATAGGCATCTGACTATCAGAAGCATCTGCCTCTTTCTGCCTCTAGAGAGCTTGGGCATCAGGACTGTGCATCAAGAAGAACAATTTGGGCATAAATTTAGTTGCAGAGGATTCCACCCTAACTGTCTAAAACCTTTAAACATCTGTATTTCTTGCGAGGAGGAGTTGTATGTGAGTGACCGGTTTCCTCATTTTTCTGTATAAATTGTCAGTACCTTTTGTAAAAAAACACACTTTGTAATAAGAACTATTCTGTTTCTTTTATCTTTTTATTGGTCGGCAAGATATTGGTGTTTTAACCTCCTTTTCCCTCCCCCCCGTTGTAAATATAGGTAGCATTTCTTCAAGAGGTATATGCTTTTATTGTTATGAATGGAAAAGGAAATGTATACGCTGTAAATGTAAAACATTATTGTTACCCGTAGGAGAAAAAAATAATAATCATGTTTACTGAAATGACTGTCAGGCAATGGCAGCTGTCAGACCAAGCATGACAGTAGAGCAGAGATATCACATGGATTTGCCAAAAGCCCATTCACATCAGTATTTAGAATTAAAATTTTCTGCAGTATTTAGCTCTTTATAAACTATTTTAGGCTGAATAGCAATTTCAGTTTTGACCTATTACACGGTTACCTGCTTCTCTGCTCTCCACAAAGGGAGAATTGGCTTGGCATAATATTTAGTTACTTTTCTGAAGAGAGCTTTTGTCTGAGTAATTGGTTCTTGTTAATGGGTGAAGGCTCAGACATGAGCTCCCTGAAATTTATATATGTGAGCTACAACTCAAGATGAGTTAAATGCCACTTGTCCATGCGTGATGCATGGAAGATTTGGGTCTGCTACTGTCATCAGGTCTCTAACACAAGCTGTAGCGACATTTCATGACGGAGGACTCCCACTCTGTTTCCAGCACATGGGCGAGGTGGAGCCTGCTATATTGCTTTGAGGTTTTTCGAAGTGTTTGGTATGCTTCATGTGTTGTTATGATTTTCAGCCAGCAAGGGACAACAGTTGGCACGTTGGTCGGATATGCTGTGGTCTGCTAACCCGGAGAAGATACAAATGTGTCTGCATACTCAGTCTAGACGTATGCCAAAACCTCTGGACACACTATGTTTCCCTCCTTTGGTGTACTACATAAGACTGGGGCCATCAGATCTCCAGGAGAGATTTCACAAGTAGAAGATGCTTTCCTCACTGCACAGCATACACATAATTTAGACCACAATGTAAAAAAGGAAACAGAGTCAAGCCTAGCCAGTATTTCCATTGCTGTGCAGGTGGGTAAACCTGAGCTTACTGCCGCTGCAGTGGTCAGTACAACTGAGCAGAGCAGGGAAAGAAATTGTGCCAGGAAACTTGATTCACTTTCCCCTGTGGAGAAATGAGGAAGCAGCAACTGAACCGTGAGTCTTAGCTGTATTTTCTGGTAGTAAAGCAGTGACAAGGCCACAGCTGAAGTACAGCATTCAGAGTCCAGGAATTTTTTAAAAAATATAACCCAGTTTTTTTCCTGAGTTTCAGAACAGAACAGAAAAAATGGGGGAGGGGGGGAGGAACTAATAGGAAATGAGTCTTGTTAATGTATTAGTAAAGTTGGACACTTTCAGTGTAAGAAAAACAGTGCCTTATCCTAGATATACTTCTAAGCGTGACAGTAATTGTTGAGAGAACAAGCCCTATCTCGAGTCTTTGTACCACGAAAGAGGACGTTTGGACTTGATTCACCAAAAACTTTACTCAAGGTTTACAGAGTAAATTAGTTATTTTTGTTGGCATTGCACTGCTGTGAAAAATTGTGGTCGCGTGAGGGTGAAGCCAGATGGAAGTTCCCCTGCAATACTTGCCTGGTTCTAACAACTTATCCTTCCTCGTTTCACTTCCCACATTGAATTATTTACCATCAAAAAGGGAGGTTATACTGTATTCGGATATGATTAGATTATGATTTACTCAGCCATGGCCTGATTCTACATTAAGAAAGATTTTCCTGATTACATCATAAGCTACTCAGTGTGATGTATATATTTCTTTGTCCTGCATGTCAGATATTCTTCATTTCATAGCAAAGGATATATAAGAAAGGATAAGTTTACTCAGTGGTAAGTGAAAACTAAAACTCAATGTGAGATGTTTTTGCATGAATCAGAGCAATTATTTTAACTTGTTTGTCTCTTTCTTCAAGACATACTCTAGATTTCTTTTTTTTTTCTATTTAAGAATCTCTGTTCCTAATTTGAAGAACAATGGTTTATGTTTACATGAGTTTAGTCTGAGTAAGAGAAACAGCTTCTTTAAATTCAACTGCAAACTGTGTTTAAATATCTATCGTTCATATCAACTGAAAATTGAAAAAATATGAACTGAAAAGAGATTAAAAATACACCAGAGACTTCTTCAATGAAAAGCTGATAAATACATAAGAACTGTAAAGAACATAAACCAAATGTCCAAAGATATGATACTAATCTGATTTTAAATTTATCTGATGAATTCTAGAAAAATGAGAAGCTCAAGCTTAATTCAGTGTTTACATCCTTATCTTTGTTTTCTAGATTCTTTGTAATAAGATGACAATAATGAAACCTAGAAACACATGAACTTCTATATTAGAATGATTGGCTAAAAAAGTAAAATATTGTGTATAAACTCAGTTACAACAGGTTTTAAAATGTGTTTGAAGTTATATATACACAACAATGCTGCTAGAAAATAATTTTAGAAGTTGAGTGTATTTTTTCCTTTTGCAAGACAAGCATTTGCAAGACAAGCATTTCCTTTTGCAAGACAAGTGTACTATCTGCCTGCAAAGCTGGGAGTCAGTAATCTAAATGAAATAATTTTATAAAATATATCTAATTCTGTTGATTTACAGTGGAATTAGACTTATGTTAGGGCTGAACTTGGCCTTTTAACACCCTACTGTGGTGACTGATCATCTTGTACTTCCAGGATACCAATAATTCTTTTAGTATGTTAGAGAAATTATGAAGAATGTATCCATGTCAACATTTGGATCTTATTCTAAACTATCAGAAATAAAAAAGAATTTAAATTCTTTTCTTTCTAGTAATTCATGTAGGTCCTTGAATCCTGCAGGCCTCTTTTGATGTGTTATGCATAGCTTAGGTACCCCTTTTTCTCCATCATATAATCATCATATGCATATTCTTTTATCCTAGTTACAGTGCTAAAATATAGAAGGAGAGTGCTTGGAAACAAGCGTATAATATAGTTCCAAATCCTTCCTCTCAAATAGAAATTCAATAGATCAAATTCATCCCCACTGGTTTCCACAGAGCTACATGAACAATTAATTTATCATCAGATACCTAAATGGAGTTATTAGTAGGCACTTAAAAATTTATTTATCCATTTCAAAGTAAATAAACACTCCAGTAAAAATTCATGCTGAGTGTAATTTAACTAAAAGTGATTGGAATTTGCTAGGCATGAATGCGGTCTCCTACTGTCAAAAATGTTCTCTGATTTACTTTGTGAGGTGAATTTAAGTTAATGATCAAAACTTCACATGGAGGTTCATGGGCTAAAACAAGTGATGAAATGAAGGGTTATATAAGCAGCTCATTTAACTCATAAAAAGCAACAAATTAGTACACACAGCTTTTATTTACACAACTTCTGCATTTAATTGAAATGAAATTCTTGAACCTTAAAAAGATGAAGAATGTGTGCAGGAAGAAAAGACAAGTATGAAATAAATGAGGTCCACGATTTTTCAAACTTACATCCTCCCTGTCTGCAACATTTCCACTGATCTGCTTGGTTCTTTAATGGAAGTTTACATAAGGTTAGCTTTTCTGGACAGCCTAGTATTTTTCCAACAGAAGTTGCCAGATGCTTATCGAAGAGTTTCAGGCGACCATATGTACAGTAATCTCTCCCCGATACAGTTTTTCTGGCAATTAGCAGTTTAGAGACTTCCTGAGACAGAGATCACACCATCTCCATGATGCTGTTAGCCACCAATGAACATACCCTCCAGATACCTATATAATGTTTGAACCAAGGAATATTTGGCCTCCCTAGCGTCCTGTGCCAATATCTTCCCTGATAGAGTCATGTCTATGTGAAGACAAACTGTGGGCTTCACAGCTTTTCAAACCTGCTGCCTGATCACTGCATGCCCCCTCAGTCATGCACTGTCATTAGAAGTGCAATGTGCTACTCTTTTTAAAGACAGATCATGGATTCAGGACAATGCTTATAGGTACCTTTTGCAAAGCAGGTAATTGCATTGTACCTCAGCTTCTTTCTTAGTAAAATGGTACTGAGTAATATTTACTCACGTTACCGAAACACTTTAAGATACACTGAGTTGTAAGGAAGGTGGCTAAATACACATATTTTTATGCTGTATAGGAACATTTTTTAATTAAATGAAGGTTGAACATATTTGTGAAATTCAGTGATGTCCTTGTGGAAGTGGAAGATGGTGTAGTATACCTAATAATTAGCACTTGGCATGATAGCACTGTACAAAACATCAGCAACAAACTTGAGCAAGTCTCATCAGGAGAAAATAATTTTAAAAACATCAAACAACATGTATGAAGTTAGTTAGCACAATGTTGAAAAGCTTATGTTTCTCATAAATTTTTGAGGTGCAGTGCTTGTAAGCGGAGTTTGTTGGCTAAGAGACTGGTTACTGAGCTCTGGCTAGGCATGGATTGAGCATGCAATATGTTGATGTGAGCTCATAAGTGACTTTCATTTACTAAACTGACACACAATCTTCAGACTTTGGATACTTCTCTAAAATCCTGCGTAAGATGGATGACTTGCTTTCAGATTCACTTAAGCAAAGATGTTTGGCCACGTTTAATTTGCTAAAGTAATTTCCAGATGAGTAGTTTCCTCCAATTGTCCATTAACATTAAGTGAGATTAAGGGAGCTATTAAATACTGATTCTTTTACTCAGGAGATCTCTATGCCTAGACAGCTTTGCTGCTGATATTTATGAGAACTCTTCTGATATACTTATACCTCATATGCTAAATATTTTAAATTCCTCCAAAGAGACAAAGCAGGTGGCTTTGTACTCATTACAAGGAAATCTCATTTTGCCGTCCAAATTAGCTGTGGAACAAAAATAACATAAAATGTGCGCCCATCTCCCTGATAAATGTTGACAGAACCCTCTTGCCAAAAATACATCCATTTAAATCCAAAGTAGTATAACTAGTTGTGTTCATACAGCTTTTATTTACAGTGGGGAATTCTTCGCAATGATCTCTGACAAGCTATCAGACTATGATTACTGATGGGTGAACTTCGAAAATATAGTTTAGTAAGGCAACTAAAACACTGCTTGTTTATCCAGACTTCACTAAACCTTTTTAGTCAGAACATCTGATAAGACCTGGCATTCTCCTGAGATGTTCAGTACTTGCAAATTCTGGCTGAGCTGTGCATGGGAAATATTAAAGAGGTTTCTCTAGTGTAGGTGAGATAGGTTTGGGTGAAGGAAATTCAGGCTGGTGCCCAATTTATGGCACTTGTGTTATATATGATGTGTCTAGATCATTTCAAAGACCACCAGAAAACAAATAAACAATGATAATAGTTGGTTTGAACACAAAGAGTTAAGAATCCTGACAAAATTATTAAAAATATTTTGCAACTTCTAGGCATTTTGGAACACCTCTGCAGACTGATTTCAGTTAATTACCTTGCAATGTTTACTTCTACCTGTAATTCACTATATTTCGACAACTATGTGACTAAAAATGTATTTCCTTTCTTTTCTTTCTCTGCACCTACTCTTACATTAAACGTGCCTGCTGTGTAAAGTGCTTGATTTTTCAGCCCCGTGGTTCTGACATCTTGAGTGAGGGGTCTGCAAGGGGCCAGGGCCAGGGCCGAAATGGGTAGGGAAGAGGCTGATAAGTACACCCACACCCTGAATAGGAGGTGCAGAGGCAGTGCACGCAGGCGGCTGGCTGTGTGTCCTGATAAGCCCGGAGGATGCAACCTGCGGTACAGGAGGTACCCAGAGCAGACCCCGTTTCAAGAGCGCCGTGGAGGGGCCAGAAAGCAGAGGGAGGTTCCTGCTTCTGCCCAAAGTGGTGGCAGATGTCTGGTACATGGCAAAAATGGGTCAGACCTGTGCCTGCTGTTACGCCGTCCCATTAACTGTGGTATATATGTACACGCTGCACAAGGCAGCTCCTCTCTGCAGAGCTGGCAGTCTGGTGGCTGCTGCTGCTTGGGAGCATGGCTGTGCGCAGGGGCTCTTTCCAACTCTGTCTTGACACACAGCTTCTTGGAGGTCCAAAAAAGCCATCTTTTGTGTGTGGCTTGCCTAGGTGATTTGCTGCTGAGCCTCTCTTTGGAACTGCAGTGAGAGGCACTGCACCACCTTCCATGTTCTCTGCCTGGCAGAGAAAGACTTCCACATCTGTAGGAGCCCCTTTTTCCTTCTCTTTGCTACTTGTCTGAAGAGGGTATGCAGTTTTCCAAGGAGGCAAGTCAAAGACAAGATTTCTGCATGAAACCTGGGAACTTAAAATTGCTAAGAGTAGTTGATTCTGGGCTATCAAGCACTAATCACTGTCTGGTTACAAATGGGAGATATGGTGTTGCCTCAGCATTTGCAGAAACATTTCAACCAGATTACACCACAGCAGGGAAGGACAAACAGGTACACAGCAGCCAACCCGTGCTACAGCCATGCAATGTGCTATGCAGAAGGACTGCCTAGTGCAGGTGGGATGAGACTGTATCTGCATGAACTTCAAAATGAGCAAACTCGTATAACAATGGTTTATTTGGTGTGAAAGAGGGTTAATTACTGCAACCTGCAGAGGCAGTAGCTGTGAATGAGGATGTAAGGTTTTAGGGGTGGAAAAACCAAATTTGCTTGGATGTAAAACTTACATGGAGGGACCATCCATCCTTGGATGAAACCTACTTGCAGACAGTTCTAAAATAAGTGTAATACTAAAATAGCTTTTGCTGTAGWTGTTTCAACTGTATTTCTGTACATAACAAAAATTCAAACTATCAGCAAATGAAAATGAAAAGCTGCWTGGAGCTTAGTTTCTTAACAAAGGTTGCTCCCAAACTTAAAAAATGGACCTCCCCTGCCTTTCTGTGTTGAATTTTTATGAGAGTTGCAGACCTTTTTCTCCTTTCCTGTGTATCAACTGTAAATATTTGAATTGTTTTGTTCTAGAAAGGATTTCCTGAGTAACTATAAGTTTGGGATATGAACATGCTGCAGCAAATCACCAATACTTAGATCCTTCTGCTAATGTTGGTTATATAAACATAAATACATTTATCCCCACTTTTTTGATATTTCAGACTCATTTGGATGAATCTCAGAACTGGAAACAAATCTCTCTAATTAGTCATTTACTTTCTGCTGTAACAAAACGATTTTGTCTTTCACAGCTGATGCTGGTAAGTGATTGGGTTTTTTTGGTCAGGTAAACCCTCACCATTAGAAATGCTTTAGCTAAGTGTTAGTTGTTCAGGTTAAAAAGTTCTCTCTCACGCTTCAGAAGTGTTAGAAAACACAGCAGGGCCATAATTATTCATCTAAAACATGCTGACTTCTGTAACATGATGCTCGGATTACTGTGGAATTTGAATTATCTTTTAATGTTGTCTTTTCAYGCTCAACTTGAATTCATTAAGATTACTTCTGTGAGTTATGTTTGTTACTGGTGTGTAAGAAGGGAGCTGTGGAGAGATTTGATCTTAAAAACCAGCTCTTCTTCAGATGTGTATTGACCAACTTCTGTTGACTGCTGGAAAGCTACAGGAATTGACATTCCATTTCTGTCGGCTCAGCCAACAAACGCGTATCCTGAATTACTATTGAAATTAACTAAGAAACTTCAGTATTGCTGATAATTTTTTTCTGGAGAAAATAATGGTTAAAAATTAAATAATTGAACTATTATAGTAATTTTACCAAAAAAAAAAAAAAAAAAAGATATCCTGATATTTACCGTTCTATGACATTAACTACTTTCCCATGCAAAATGATGGAACCAATATTAAGGGAATGAACTTTCAGAGTATCTAAGCTCAATCCTGTGAACACTTATGCACATCAAACTTGATTGTTCTTGCTGACAGAATTATATAATGAGTAGATGAAAGGAATGCAGCAGAGGTCATATGTTTGGAATTCAGCACAACATATGTTCTTGTGCCTCATGACATATTACAATGAAAAGTTATTTACAGTTTGGCTATAAAAGAAATTGTAGTATATATGAATTAGATACCATTCCTTTAAATAGTCTTTACCCTGCCTCATGGGATTCCCTCTTTTCTATTGTTTGCATTTGTACATTTGCACAAATTAGTGAGCGCGGTTTCTGGAGTTTAGACGTCATACTTTGATACATCCCTAATATTATGTTGGGTAGAGAGCAAGGGCACAAAACTAATGTTTTCCTATTGTCTAAGAAGATATATGAGACTCTCAGGACTCCCAAAGATCCAGTCACTCTACAGATTGAAAGTGCCAATATTGCCAGCTGTTGTGCAAATGCCAAGGTCGTGTGGGAAAAGGGATACTTCTCATTCTGCTTCGACTGATCTGTAAGTGCTTCTTTCACTCTTGAAAAAGGCTAGTTCTTCAGAAGTTGAAATATCTTTTTAAAATGTTCGGTGTGAAAATTTTCTATTTTTCTATCCCATTGGAAAATTAAAAAAAAAAAAAAACTAAGTCTGGTGGACTTGGCAGTGCTAGGTTAATGGTTGGACTTGATGATGTTAAAGGTCTTTTCCAACCTAAAAGATTCTATGATTCTATGATTCTAAAACTTTGTTAGTGTTGCCAAATGCACTATTTCCTTTTTTTCTTATTTTCTTGTCTTTCATTTCTTTGGATTTCTTTGAAAGTTTCATTGAAAAATCAGAGAATTTAAAATGAAACACTATGAACGCTTTGGCTAATACTTATGGAAAACTTTAYAGAAATGACTTCAAGTAAAATTTTTTCAAGCAATTTACAATCCTATTTCAATAGTATTTTTGAGGTTTTAATTTGTTTACAGCCTATGAGGTCACATGTTGTTCAGTTGTCCGTAGTTGAACAGAAGAGTGCAATCATAACTTTGCTGGATCAGACCAAGGTCCACCTAGCCCACCGTCCTTATTAACATATAGCCTATAACAAATGCCTAGGGATGAATCCAGGAACAAAACTGATATATCATTATAGTTTTTCAAAATATCCTCTCATCCTTCCTTAGTGATTTATGGCTCTGGGACTTCCTTAGCCAGAGGTAATGTCTTTGTATTCAAAATTGTATCTCCAACTTTTATCACAGTGTTAGCATAGATAGAAGTCTATGGAGATCACTAATTATGTAGTGAAAGTTTAAAGAATCAGGATCTTATTTTTCAGTGTTTCCTATGATTGCATCAGGAAGTTCAGATAATAATGTCTCAAAAATGTTTATTACTTTTTAAAAAGAGCTAGCATTCATTTTCATCTGGGTAAATATTTCTATTTCCGTGTGTAGTTATCTCCATGTCATGAAAAGTCTTTTAATGAGGAGGAAGTGAATACGGAAGCCCTCTGTATAATAAGATGTCACTGTTTTCAGATGTATGTCAACTGACAGTTTGATTTGGCTATTGGTCACATCTCTTTTTTGTTTTAAATTATCACATGGATATCTTACTCAGGAACTGTAAAGCTTTGCCACATTTTTTTTAATCCTGAGGCACAATAAATACTAAGAAAAAATTTCTCTTATGCCAAAAATCAAACAAGCAAATGTAGAGTTTGATTAAAACCTCTGTAAGTGTCAGGTAAAATGTAAGGGCCTTTCCGATTTTTATTAGATACTGGACTCTTTTGTCAGCTGGTATAAATCAGTCAGCTTCAATTTATGTTAATAGAACYGGTCTGACTTGTACCAGTTGAGGAACTGGCTCTTTCAGCTCCAGCATATGAAAGTATCTATGTTAAGTCAATCAAAAAATTTTCTATGACAAATGATGAAGGTATGATAGGAACTGGATGGCAGGGAGTTGTGTTATATAGCGTATTTTAAAATTCAGGGTCAAAGGTGTATATCCTGTTCAAATCACGGTGACTGAATTTTGAACATCCAGACATTTCCTCTGGAATAGGTGATAAAAAATAGAAAAAAAATGGGATTTTTTTTTTTTGTAAAAAATTAAAATAATTTGAAACTGTCTGACCATCTATTCACTGTTTGATTCCTTACCTGAACTGTCACAAGGAAGTGATAGCTCACTGCATTTTAAGTGAAAAAGTTGTCACATAAAAATGTCATTCTGATGTCTAGTCCTGTCATCACTCCCAGTGAAGAGACCAAGGATCTAAATGGATCACAGAAGCTAAACTGCTCATCTTTGGAACATGTTCTTCCAGGTCAGAGTTAAAATCTATTGGTTACATGAATGAAGATAGTCTGAAAGATGTTTATGTAGCTATTTAACTATTTAGCATGAGACTCATCCCACTTGACTGTGGTCTTCTAACTCTTAGGGTCTTGTCCTGTGCTTTCAGTGGTGTGAACAGTCAGCCCTCTTGACAGTCATTTATCACACCTTCCTGGGGAGTGATCAGTTTTTATGACGGCTTGAATCTCCCTCTAGTGGATTTTGTGTTTCTCCTTGAGTACAGAAGGAGTCTAGATGAGTGCCCTAGCCTGCCCACCCACTTTTTGTAGAACAGGTGGTTAAAATCCGGACATAGAGAGCAGAAGATGGGGTTTCTAGGCAGGACTTATCATGGTAGCAGACAGAACACGTCTCCTTGCCACGAGGGTGTTATAACCACACAACCATCTTGGGTAAGAGCAGTCACTGCCACCCTTTTGGAGACAAGCCACAGCCCACATGCAAAAGTCAGTGGTCAAAGGGCACTTTGAGCTTTATGGGTAGTGTATCCATCCAGGACAAGGGCAGCATTAGGGTCCAGGTTCAGCTCCCAGATTTGAGAGCACATTCTGTATCAGACTGTGAAAAACAGACCCTTGGGGAAAAACAACACAGTCTCTAGTACCAGCAGTCCCACAGTTCTACATTCCTGGCTGGATGGGATGTGGAACTAGATCTTCTCTGAAACCCAATTGGTTCTGATGCCATTACTTATTGCAACGAAGGGAACTGACATATTTCTAGTTCACTGGCATAAAAAAAAGAAAAAAAAGAAAAAAAGAAAAAATTGGTAATTTTTTAAAAGATATCTGTAGTTGGAAATAAAAAGATATAGTGATTGCACTGTGGGAAGAGGGAGAGCAGTTCATTAGCAGCAGTTGTTATGAGGAGCATGTGAAAATTTTTTAATGCTGTTTTCTTCTCCTGGGCAAAAGGATCTACTAGCACCTCCCATGACCTCCCCCCTTCTCCGTTAGCAGCATTCCAAATGGGCTTAATGTTTATATGGATGGTAATAGTTTATTGCTAGATTCTAAATATGTTACATAAAACATGTGTTCTGATTTTCAGTTGATCATGTTGTACCAGAGGGGAGGAAATGCAATTAAAATAAAAACGACACACTAACTGGTATTTCTGAAGGCAGTTTTTAGAATTTAAATTGTGACCTCAGTGTAGACCATAAATATAAAATTCATATGTGCTCTGCTTCCTGCATATAATTACCTATCACAAGGTTCATAGTTTAAATGAAATTCTTTATGAAGCAAGAAATAGTATAATAGTGTTTTCTGGCTTAGTGCCCTACAGGATACATCAAGCGAAGATACTTTTTCTAATTTTAAAGAGAAATAAAAACATGTGGAACATATGCACTTTTGATGCTGTAATCCTATCAGAATATGTTTGTTTTTATTAAATTTTCCTCATTGAATGCTTCCTTTTCTCAGTGCATTCAGGGGGTGACACTACGTTCCACATGAGTTTAATAGTTATGTGAGCAGTCTGAAGGATCTTTCAGATTCTTTTCTTTCTCCCTGTTTATAAACACTTGAAGCCTGCAGTCTGCCTATCAGTAATACTTCCTCTCATCCTGGCATGAAGCCTGAACAAACAGGATTTGGGTAGGTGAATTGTGCGAGGGTTGAGGGTGGACAGGGAAAAAGGATTAATCCTGCCAGACTGTAGGCGGGCAACATAATTTCGCCTAATGCAACCTTTGGGCTCATTTAATTACCCTGTCCCGTCGTGCAGTAGGTTCAAACCATGGTATGTGCACAGGCATGGATTCATCTCTCCATCCCAAGAGTCACCATCTTTCTGGTTCATCTCTGCACGTCTGTGGCTCTGTATCTTTGAAAGCCATCTTTGGGGACACTTTACTGCTTCACCCCTAGTGCAGAATCTCAAAGATGTCCATGTACCAGCTAGTATCACCCTTGGGATTTAAAAGGTATGGCTGAACTCCAGGTTTATCGTCCTCTTTCTTTAGACAAATGGGTTAAGCTGACCAACGTGGTTGATTATTCGCAGGCAGTACATCAATCACTTATGTCCTGAAGAGCTCCTCTGTATTTTCACACTTCAAGACTTCCCACAAGGCATCAAATCACCAATGGGCACGTGACATAAATGTCCTTGTTGATCTTCGTCACTAAGGAAGCTCATTTTTTTGTTATATTATTTGCTTTTGCTACATTGGTCCTTGCTTTCAAGCTTCCAAACCTTCTCTCACTTAAGCACAGGGAAGTTCTTTGGTGGCTCCTACAGTCTTCATTCTGAAAGTAGGGTACTCGAGTTTAAAATATTTACAGATCATAAGGGGTTTTTCTTTCAAATAATTTTTGCATTCTGTCACAGCTTACTGTTTAAATTGTGTTCTCACTATGTGTACAGACACATCGGAAAAAAACAGTGTTGAAAAAAATATTTTCTCTACATCTTTGTCATGAAAGTTGGTCTTTAAAAATCTTTAAATGTGTATGAAGAAAACTGCAGCTATGTTTTTATAAGAATACTGATTTGAATAGATGCACATGACTACATTAAAGGCATTAAAGAATCAGCAAAACAATAGTGTGTAATAAGCGACAAAATCCTAGATATATTAAATATTATCTGTGCTCTCATAATGATTATGAAGTTCCACACATACATTTTGCTTAAAAATCCCTTCAGTTACAATAGCACCTTGTTCAACGTAACCTTATTCACATGCATTCTAAAGCTGTGGCGATCTGTTTTGTGGTGCATGCTCAAGGATGTCTGTGGCTATTATGTGCACATGACCATGCAAGAAAATGTGGCAGGTAAAGAGCAACGTATGAAACGTGTGTAGAGATGACAGCCTACAAAGATGGCAGTGACAGATGTTCTTGTTGCAGTAATCTGATCATGGCAGAATGACGACAGTAAAAAAACAGGAAGAAAAATGTTTAGGGAGCACAGAAATGCTAGCAGTTCTGCTATCAGTAGAACAAATAAAGTTTAAGATAGGTTTCAGGGCTCAGTTCAGTTGCCTAAATATATTTGTCTAATGCCACTGAAGACCACTGCTATTATAGCCTGTGAAGATCTAGTCAATAAAGCCAAAGGAGTCTGAAGATGCGTTCAGCTCAGTCTGAAGTAGACACCAGTGGAGGTCAGCTGGATAGCTCTCCAGACTCTGGAGGGGATTCACTAGATCTTCATTGACTATCTTCATTGGCAGGAGCTTAGAAAGCTTCCTTGTATATAGATATCTACATCTGGACACAAACTTCTTGGAGTCTTCAATTCGGAGTTGTTTTTTTTTTTGTTTTTTTAAATGAATTAGTTCCTTGTGGTTGCGTTCTCTAGTATCTAATAAGGTACAGCCCCTTGATCAAATTACAAGCTCTTCTCCCATGGTTTTGACATTGCAATGTCTTTTTCCTGTGTGCATTCAGTTTTCTGACTCATCCTATAATTTTTCGCCGAGCAGGGATACTGCTAAGGAATCTCTGTTATTTGAACACTTATTTTAAGAATGTGTGTAGATACGTAATGTCTTTAAAAATATTACTCCCTGTCAAGGAGGTTGAAACTGAGCAATAGATTTAGGAGTTACTGGTAGAGTAGGTGGGAAGGACAAACAGATAAATAGTGTGATAACATAAAAATACAAAATGCATTTTCACTTATTTTTTCAGCCTGATAACTCTTATGCCACTGATATATAGACATAGAAAGAGTTTTGTGAGTTAAGCTGTCCTTTCCTTTTCCTATGCAGATTTTGGCAGCACTGTATGCATGTAGAGAGAGGATCTCATCTCATGGGTGGTATTTCCCTATTACACTGTCCTACATTTTGCAATTCTAGAAGGAAAACCTTTTCCTTTTTTTGATGCTTGTACCTTTCAGATGCGGTGGTTGTTGACAATAGCTGCACAGTGGTTTTATTTGTTTGGTTCTTCTAATCTGTCCTTGTAAGAGTTAGCACCTGTGGGGCCATCTGTGTACATTTTGTAGATTTTCCTAAATTTCTTCCAGTTTGTCACTAATGTGAACAGTGTATTACCATCATTCAACTAAGATGCATGTGGCATAAGAGTGTTACATTAATGTATGCACGTGTCCACTTGTAGATCTTGTGTCTTTTAGTAACATCAATGAGATAATGTTTGCTTTTCATTTTCCAGAAGCAGATGCAGGCACCATCTTGTTCTTGTATGCCAGCATAATGAGTAACAAAGATTGCCAGTCAAAGTTAGAGCACCGTGAATAGATAACTACCCCAAATCAGAGCATCTTCTGGCCAGAACAACAGCATCAGACCATGTACTCCTTACTTTTCATGTTTTTATTGGTAGCCTTTATCATATTTGAACGGAAGAGTTGTGTTAATCTCCTTCAATGCTGAATGAAATCATGTTGCTTACTACTTATTGAAGAAGTAAATCTTTCTCTTACCTTTGCCCCTCTGCTTGATGGATTGTTCAGAGAAATAAAGCTGTTCTCTTCACTAAAATTGGCTTGCCTGAGTCTCAGCTTATTCTTTTGTATATTAGATATGTGTCTTTTTCTTTTCAAATGCAAGAACTAAAGGAAGGTGCTGCTTCTGTTATTCTTCTGCTCTAGGGTCCTTTCAAAGTTTTTATTTGGGTTAAGCACATTTGAGATTAATCAGTCCACAGAAGACAGGGCAGGTACCCATCATGTCAAACTGTTGCCATTAGTTTTCATTTCAGCCCTTCAGATATCTGTATAAACCACTCCAGCAAGAATCAAGCTCAACTATATAGCACTGTATTTTTGCTCTCTGGCTCACATTTTTGTCCTGGATTTTTGCATTATTTTCAAGTGTTTGAGTGATGCAAAGTTACTTACATTTGGGTAACTTCTGTCCAGAGGGGACATTAATAAAGACAAACATTCTTCATTCAGCGAATGTAATAATGTCTGGAAGTCTCCACGTGTTGTGGAGTGATCCCAGGCTTTCCAGCCATGGAGGTATCAGTTGAAAAACCCCTTATCTCCCCCAGGGAGGAAACCTGGGATCCATTTACGTGTTCTTTGTAGTTGATAAAAAGATTACAAATGGCCAGTTAATATTTCAAGATTATTCTAAATTACTGATTAGCATGGTAAATTTCAAAACATTAAAACAAATGAAGACATGCTTTTTAAATATATTTCCTTTAATACTCAGAGCTTCTAGGGCAGTTAGTTATAAAAGGCCAAAGGTCAACTGGTTGGTTCCAGTCTGGAAATTTAGACAAGGGAAGTTCTTTAGGGCTCCTGCTTTGGATCAGGAACAATTTGAAAGAGCARCAACAAGCTTGCTTCCCCTGCTCCCCGCCCCTCCCTGGAAATGGATTAATTTCTTGCTTGAAGAAGTGGCAATAATAATACAGGAGGTCCTCACTCCCTACCATGTGGTAATTTGCATCCATAATGTTTTGATTTGTCTCTTCCTATTTCTCAGAAAAGATATAGCAGGGTGTTGTACTGAGATTCAGAATCATTAAGACTTCATTAAAAATATACTAAAGCACATTTACTAGTATGTGATGTAATTTCATCATAAATAATGAAAAACTAAATGACAGCTGTCAAAAATATTTCTTATTATGTTCATTTTATTTTTTCAATTATAGGTCTAAAACCTCCAATAACTACAGAGGGATTTCTGTTTAATTCTGTAACATAGATATGAAATAAATAGTCCTTGTTAACCCTGATGGTAAATAATGTGGAGGTTCTTCCAGTACTGAGCATTCATATTCCAAGTTCATATATGAATAGCTTTCATTCACATAAGGAATCGAAATTTGTCACGCAACCTGTTGTGGTTTTTCAATTTTGAGTTTTTTGTAATTTTGCTAAGCAGTTCAGTGTCTGTTTAGTTCATTAAAATGAGCACTTTAGATGTGAAATGGGATCAAGAAGAAAGACCCTGACCATCCTACTTAGATGTTCATTCAATAAAGAATTAGCCTATCCTCTCTACAGCAATTGCTGACCCTTTCACCTCCTTTATTCTGTTGCCTCTCCAGCCTTCCAGGACAATATTCCGGCTGACAGGGAAAAAACACATCATGTTGCTGAAGCTCCTATTTAATCTTTATCTGTTGACCCTGTTGGCAAGTAATATCATTCGTCTCCACCCTAAATCTAAATTATTTCTAACTAATTGCTCCCTTTATATTTTCTCTTCATCTTGCCAGCGAGCTGGCAAGGGTCTGTTTGAATGTATTGATCGCCTTTTCTCAGCCATAGGATAGAGGGCATGCCACAGGCACTAACTTACTTAACCCCCAGCAACAAGAGCACTTAACACCGTGAGGAACCAGGTTCTTCCTCCCCTCTCCTCTGCCCCTCCAAACTCAAACTGAAACGCAGTGATACAGCTTCTTTGTCCTGATTCTCTACCTATCTCCTGCATGACTTTCAAAGGAGTTTATTATTATTACAGCGCTTGTTGTCAGAGCCCCTTCTTCTGTCTCTTGAAGTGCCTCCCACGGTCATTGCTGACTCCAGGGCCCCTTCTTGTCAGTTTTTACATTAATGACATTCCCAGTGTACCTGAGATCTGAAATATTTATGTTTGCAGATGACAATGTTCCTCTGTTTGCTGCTAATGTCTCCTTCTCTCCTTTGAAAAGACATATGTGATCAAGTAGCTTAATAATATGCAGTACCTCTTTCCTTTCTGCCCCTCTCTCTTGACAGAAATGTGGTTATACTCTTTTCCTGCTCACAAATTAGTTACCCTTTCATGCTGCACAAACTTTACAGTTCTAGAAAAGTAGCTTATCTGCTTCCTTAATAAGATACAAATGTTTTGCGTCTACAGAGGTGATCTCTTCAGGTCAGGGCTGAGGACTGTTGGCTCAGCAGTACAGGAGGAAACCTGCGCTGCTTTGGCTCTCTGGCACGTTTGGCTTTTCAGAATGGCTATATATATAAGTGCGCATGCAAACATATGCAAATCTGTAAGAGTACCTACGTATACACACAGCTGTCTTCCTCTCTCCCCCTAGACTGCACTGGAGCATCCAGCCCCTTCCAAGGGTATTGCATTCATTTGGGGAGGGGGGTGGAGGGAGAAGAGAAGCTCCTTGTCAAATATTGTGACTACTTCAAAGGAATTGAGTCCTAATCTATTTAAAATATGAAGTACTTTTGGATAAGCCATGTAAATTAATGTTAACTTGGGGAATACTATGAGTAGACAGCTAAAAGGGGTGGAGATTGTTGAGGAAAATGAATTAGAGGAGGAAAAGGAAATCAGGAATTTTTTAGCTAGCAAGAAAGAAGGGAACTTCAAGCACTAGAATATGTATTTTTCCTGTGAAAATAAAAAGATGACCAGCCAAATTAGTGGACAAAATTGTATCTGTTAAAAATGAAAGGGAGTATAGGATAGCTCAGGGGAATGATAACTCATCTCTAGGTCACTAGTTCAAATGCAACCCAGGCAGTAAGAACAAGGCACCCTTCCCAGCAGTCACTGGACTATTGAACAGAGACCTGAATGGAAGTTAACACAGTGCTGGTATTTCCAAAGTTCATTTGATGGCTGCTTCTGGGTAGCTGCAAGGGGACATACACAATAATCATAAGGTTAATAGAGTCAAAAGGATAAAACCTAGAAATGCATCTGTGATGCTGAGAGAAGGTTCCTTTTGCTGGTGTGAAAATGAAATAGCCCTGAAGACCAACCATGCAATGGGCAGGAGTGAGAGGTCTCACAACACCTTCTACTCTGTCATTCCCCAACTCCTAGTCTTTTTGGAGAGGTGAGAAAAACCACAGTGAAGTGTCAGCCCTGTCTGCATGCTAGGTTTTTATTTTCTGTGATGTTGTTTCTGTAAAATGTCTCAAGACTGTACATAAAAGCTGTTTGGCAATGCAGGCTGGAAAGGGCTCATCAAGCAACATGGAAGGTCTACCTGGAAAAGTACAGTGCTGTGCACAGATACCTAAGTTATCTTAAATACCAGCAGCTGTCTCACCACATGAGTGCAGCAGACTCTCGGTGAATGCATCGTTCTCCCCTCCTTAGCCTGGACAGAGCACTCTGCTGATGTGAAGACGGCTCCCACTTCCCTGCAGATGTGCTCAGAGTCGAAGCTGAGGATGCAATATTAACTCCAGACTCAGGATTACAGTCCCCGAGCTGACAAGAAATGAAACATTACTGGAGCAATGGAAAGGGGGTGGATGACTCATCCTCAGAAGTAGGCTGAAAAATGGAGTTGATGTGGCCAATCCTTCTGCCTGTAGAGAATGGCTTTACCTACAAAAGCATCTGTGCTCTTCCCACAGAGCCTTTTCTTGAATGAACTGCTCCTCTGCTTCTGAGGTCCTCTTGCCCATGCCAGTTGATATGTACAGGAAATCACTAACCAGGCAGATAGAAAACACAGGCTCAAGTGCCCAGGCTAGGCAAGTAACTTCTTTATGTATCTTCTCTATGGTGGCAAATTGTTTTAGTAAGATAGACCACATGCAGAAACGTACCCACTCTACAATATCCCGGGTGACACATGCACCTCAGACATACAGATGTTTGCTGTTCTTTTTAGCTCTTCCATGCTTTTGGATTCAAATGACCACAAAATAAAAATAAAATAAAATAAAATAAAATAAAATAAAATAAAATAAAATAATAATAAAAAAAAATACCACACAATTCCACCTGTAACTCACTAGAAGATTGGGCTCCATCCAGTTCATCACAGATCTGACCATAAAGGTCAATGAACGCATTTGTGATGGTAAGGCAGGATTCTTGAACTCATCTTAACTTGGATGGGGGAGCTGAACTGCTGCAGTTTAATCCATACTTTTTGGAGGGAGTTGTTGCTGATGGGAATTAGCTCTTCAACCACCCACAGCCTTCTTGGGGAAGGTGATGCATCCCTAAACAGCCCTAACAACTAAGTGATGTGAAAGGCAAGAATCAGACTGCTCTCTGAGAGTAGTTTGATCCTTGGCCCTTTTTTACTCAGCAGCATCACTGTACCCAAAGTAATTTTAATCTTTTGCCCTCAATTGACTAAATTACAGAAATCCTGCTGGATATGGAAGATTACAGGCATTAGGTTTCCATCAAGCTGAAAGAATTCCCATGTCCACGCATGTCTCAGGGGAATTGTTCATATCTAAATATAGAACGAGTCTAATTCAACTGTGAACATGTGCTATTTTGATGTTTGTAAGGCAGATTTCCCAAGCATGACGACATCTTTGCAAATGTCATGATTTGGGATTGCTATAATGTGTAAAGAGGAGGAAAGATTTAAGGAAGAAAGAATAGAGAAAAATATTCAATCATTCCCAGACTTTTGAAATACTTGCAATCAAAAATATGGGAAAAAAAGTGCATTTCAGCAACAGATTCCAAACATTGGCTGAAAAACAAAAGCTTATCTAAAAATGGTTCATTTTTACATATAATGTGTACTGTAAGAACCTATCCTTATATACAGCCTTTGAAATTATATCATCCTGTACTGTGCCCATCAAAAATCTCGCCCTATATCCAATTTGTCATAAGCCTGTATTAGAAAAGCTGACTTGGGCCAGTTTTGTGTAAGAGCACATAAGGAGCACTTTCTCAGTAGATGTCTAGCTAGGCATAAGTCTAATGAATCACATCCCAGAAGCTCCTGTTTCCACTGAAACTCAGAGGGCCTAAGAGGGGTAGCTCAGATGTATGTATGTACACTACCATGTAAAGTTACATGAGATGAATTATATGCTCCATGTACAACTCCATGCTACTAATTCACCTGTGTTTCCACAAAAGGGGCAGAGACATTGAAGTGGTAGGGAGAGTTTGGGGTAACATGTAAAACCTATACACTACCCATTTGTGGGTATGAAAATTTCCAGCATAGTTTAAGTCACATTATAGTGTTGAACTTTCTTTGTACTACTGGCATCTTGTCCAAAAGCCATTGCTATGATTTTCAACAGTCTCTGAAATACCAGCTAGAGATTATATAGTTCTTCCTCTTTTCTTCATCTCTTTTCCTAACCTGTTGAAAAGTATTATTTTCAATTGTTAAGCAGTGATTGAATTTGAGAAAATGCTTTAGTGGTGGATGTAGTTTATACAGCTTTTTAATCACTTCAGGACAGGCAATATTACTGTGCATCCTCTGTGGAAGAAACTATTAAATAATTGCTAGGCTACCTGCTGCACCTTATCATAATTGTAATTCTTTTTTCCTAAATGTTTGCTTTGAACTAGTTTCAGCCTCTGCTACATAGAAGGTTTTTAATCTTGGTTCTCACCCATACATATTTACCTGAGGCTGTCAAAGAGTAAGCACATTGGTTTATTAGCTGCTCTGCTATCCCAATCAGGCTGATAAATGTAGTCTTCAAACAGTAACAATAAATCAGAAAGCATTTTGGATAAGATATGACTTTGTCTTGTTCAATCAGGTATGTTTGAAATCATTATATTTGAATATATGCACTGTTGCTGATACAAGAAGCAATGTTCAAAATGAAGGTCAGTGAAGCTTTCAAAGAGCTGACAGGCAACAGGAGGTGAGAGCAGCATAAGCTTAGGTCCAATATTGCTGGGGTTACACTATGATATAATAAATTGAAAGACAATTTCCCCAAGGAAGATGGAGCAAGAGAAAGCAAGACCATAAAATATTCTATACGGGAAGTCCTGAAATGAAGAAATGGGAAATCTTGAAAATTCCTTTTCCCATTGAATCTGAGAGAATTGCCTCAAAAGACACAGAGTGTCCTGCTTTTATCACTGCTTAAATTCATGCTGCAAAGCTTAGTGGCAAAGAGGCATGTGTAATGTGTACGTCTGGATTGAATAGGCATTTGCTGTATGGGAGAAAAGCATGAAGATGCACTCTAGAAATGGTCATGAATTGGACAGCATTACATTCCTAGAATGCTAAAAGTCCATCCCAGCTCAAGCGTCACCTTATTTGCTCAAATAAACGCGCTAGAATAACGGCTATGGTTCTCAGTTTCACTCGCCAGTATAGAATTTGTGTATGTCCACATAAAGCCTGGACCTATTGTCTTTTTTATGTTAGATTCACAGTAAAGCTACCTAATCTTCTGATCACCTTGCTATCTCTTTGTGCCTACTGCTTTAGAACAACTACCTCTGAACTGGAGATGCTGTGCTGAAGTTAATATAGTTCACCCAACCAGGAACACTATGTTCTGCAGGAACAACATCCAGGGCTTTTGGGTGGTCTCCAGTGAGCCTGGAGCATGAGAGCAAACAGAAGTCTATCCTGCTGTTACTGACTTTGTACAATAAAACAATAAGAAAAAGGGAATTGAGATAAAGAAAAAGGAGCAATATGAAAAAGGAATGTAAAAGTTGCTTGGAGAACCTTACTGTACCCAGCACCAATAGCTGCTGGTGACTGCAATGGGTTCAGCTACTGTTTGAACATCTGGGCTGGAAAGAAAAAAATTGAGGAAAACAGTGGACACTTTTTGAGTAAATACAGTATTCAGTTTAAATCTGTAGGCCTGGAAGCATTTAAGATTGCAGGACATATGAATTTTTAAAGAAATAATATTTGTTTCTACTTTGTAAGACATAATTCTGATAGGCTGGAACACAGTATGAGTTCGTATTTTCCCTGTTACTTTCCCACAGAACAATTTCATATGGAGCTCCAATTGCAAATGCACAGTCAGATTTTTCTGAAGAGTGAGATTTCAGGAAGCTTGTATTCACAACTTCAAGCAGTGTTAGTCTAACGTAAAACATTCTGTTTCCAAGAAAAAAACCCTGGAGACCTGGCCACGAGAAGATGAAGGCCGTAGTGGCATCTGATTAGCTTAGCAAAAGAGAAAACAGTCCTATGGTGAGAGCCAGACAATAAATATACCCAATATTGCAGTCTAGTCTAACATGGGTTAATGCTTGTATCTTTATAATCTTGCAAAACACATTTAGAGATGTACCCTTGTGTTGTTTCAAAACTATTTCCTCATTGTTTCTCTGTGAGAAATGCACACACATAAATTGTTTATGAAAGCTCATCTCCGACACCATTTATCCACTTTCCTTGAGATATCTGATTTGCCAAAAACGAAACCTTCCTTTATGGTATATGAGACGCTTCCTGACAAAATCCCCATTTAAGGGCTAGAGACGGGGTGTCTCTTGGGGACTGGTAATGAGATACAGAGCAGAGTTCTGCAAAAGTTCAAAACAAAAGTATAAGCCATGTGAATCACGCCTGGTTTCATGCCTTGCTGGAAAGAAACATTTCATGTTTCTGTGCAGAAATCAGACACAGCTTGTCATGTGGTCTGGTTTGGATATGAAATCAGACGAAACCTTGGGTTTTAGCAACATTTCCCTTTCAGAATGTAATTGTACAAAACTCAGACTCTAACTGAAGACATATCCTATCAATGTATAAGGAGTATACATTGAGTTGCTGCAGAGCAGAGCAATGTATAACAAGGTGTATAAGCTGTTCTAATATGACTTGCAGAATCTCTCTGGTGTAAGTCCTAACCCAGGGCACTTTTGCAGCAGTGGGTGGAGCAGCATCTCAGGGCCTTGTGCAAAAGTTGTGCGCTATCTAAAACAAATTTCAGCTCTGGGCGACTCGAACAACTCTGAATGGGGCACAGGGGATGCTGTGGAGGGGATGATCATATGAGGACCCATTAGTACTGTACTGGCTTTAGCTGGGATAGAGTTAATTTTCTTCATAGTAGCTCATATGGTGCCATGTTTCGGAGTTGTGAACAAAGCAGTGTTGATAACACAGGGATGTTTTAGCTATTGCTGGGCAGTGCTTACACAGAATCAAGGCCTTTGCTGCTTCTCACACCACCCCACCAGCGAGTGGGCTGAGGGTGCACGAGAAGTTGGGAGGGGACACATCTGGGACAGCTGACCCCAGCTGACCAAASGAATATTCCATACCGTATGACGTCATGCTCAGCAATAAAAGATGGGGGAAGAGGAGGAAGGGGAGATGTATGGAGCGATGTTGTTTGTCTTCCCAAGTAACCATTAGGTGTGATGAACCCCTACTTCTGGAAATGGCTAAACATCTGCCTGCCAATGGAAAGTAGTGAATGAAATCCCTATTTTGCTTTGCTTGCATGCACAGCTTTTGCTTTATCTATTAAAATGTCTTTATCTCATCCCACGAGTTTTTACACTTTCCCTCTTCCAATTCTCTCCCCCATCCCACCGAGGGGAGAGTGAGCAAGCAGCTGGGTGGTGCTTAGCTGCTTACCGGGGTTAAACCACAACAAGTACGTAAGGGCTGTAGGCTTCAGGGTGTATGGGATGGAGAGTGGGCTGCTCTGGAGCCACCCTACAGTCCTTCTGTAGGATTTTAAACATTAGTCCTATCTTCTCTGCATTTCCTAGTCTAGTAACCTGGCATTTGCTGTGTTTTGGGGCTCAGACCTTGGTTCACATCCAGCCCAGGTATACCAATACAGAATGCTGGAGGTGCCCGTGGATGCTTAAATGGAAATGACTTCACAACCCTGTTCCACAGAGTAATCAGCATCGCTGCATGGGTTGTTTTTGGCAGGTTTGATGGGCACTTTCACCAGAAGTGACTCAGATGCTCATCTTGTGCATCTGACAGGCCCTGAGAAACATGTTCTTTCTCAGGAAAGACATTAATAGATGTTCCCCAAGTGTTGCTTCACAGCCACTCCTCTTCAATGTTATATAGGATACATAATACTTTTTCCTGTGGCTTCCTGTAATAAGATATCACAAATGGAAGTCAAATTTGCTTTCTCAGTTTCATGTCCTCAGTTTAGAAGATCCTACTTACACCCAAATAACTCCAGATCACCCCCTTTTCATCAGTCTAGTTACAGATTTAATTCAATTTCAATAGAAAAGAAAAAGAGAGATTTTTAGGTTTAGGGAAAAGCAAACAAATTGAGAATACAGATCTTGGATGGAAGCAACAAAGCAGAAAGCAACATAAAAAAAATCACGTCTGCTTCCAAGAAAGACCCAGACAATGCAACATACCTAGACACATGACTAGAAAAAACAAATCTCGCAGTTGGCTTGCAGTCAGACACCTGCTCTGAAATCCATGACTCAATGGATCATAGTTCATTAACCCACTCAAACTGTTTTCTAATTATTGTCACATTTTATTATTCAAAAACTTGGCCACTTCCCAAGAAAAAGGATCATCCTCCAAAAATGTCCTTGAATTCTACTGAGAGGAAAAGAAAAGAAAAGAGGAACTTGGGGTAAAACCAAATTATGTTATAGTATTGACAGTAAAATCCCCAAACCTGGACATGTCTACATTAATTATGAGATTCATCCTGAATGTGTAGTTCAGTGGGGAATGCTGCTTGTGACCAGAGAAAACCAAAATCTCTTGACAGTTTTTCATCTCATGTTGTTCTTCAAGTATCTTAAGATAATTGAGAGAATTTTTGGTAACCAAAACAAACAGTCCAGACTTTTTCTTGACTTTTTCTAGGAAATGATGTACCTCCTATAGTCACCCACATCTCTTGCATTTTTGGCACGAGGTATGATGGATCTAACTGTTAGTTTTAGAACACAATTGCTCAAGTATCCCCTCCTTTCTTTCCCCGGTGGAAGACCCAATAAATTCCACAAAACCTCTAAGATGTAAATACAATGTCTACAGAGAGAAAAAAATCTTAGATCAGCAGAGACATATCACTGTCTTTCAGTGTTTAAAATGAAACAGAGAAATCTAAAACCTTATCCTAAGGTAGTTTTGCTTAGATTTTTCTCTAGAGATACCAAAATTGAGAATGATCACCTATTTCTAGGCTTTTAAGTTCCGTATATTGGGCACCTTACCTACCACAAAGTACTTGGACTTGGGGAAGTAAGAATCTCGCTGTCTGTAGGCTCCATCACCTACYGAAACTGTGTAGAAGTCTGAAACTTTTGCCAAGTCTCTGGAGTGGTCTGACGTGTTCATTGTAGTCCAAGCACCCTGAAGCTGTATGCCAGCACTGAACCCAGTAAAAAGCATAAAAGAAGGGATCATTTCTTCCAAAAACACCACAAAAGGAGGGGCTGCCTGTCTTTTATTCATTGGCCAAACATTTTAAACACTCAGCAAGAATTTGGGAGACATGGGCTCATTTCCTCCTGCTGAAGGTAGACAATTGTTTAGAGGAAGGGAGAAATCACAAATTGAGGAAGGTGAGTAAGAGCAAGGCTGACTCTGTAATAGAGAAGGCATGGAAATCAAATGGGTAGAACTGGACGCTACTCCATGGAATAGCTATGACTTTTGCTTTATCTGGCAATGGATAAAAGCAGTTAATCCAGGGTGTAGGGATCAGACTCACTTCTGAGAGAGTGTCCCAACTGGGAGGCAAACCTTTTCTCTTTGATCTGCTCTTGACCACACAGCTTTTTCTTTGCATTCTATATACTGGTGCAGTTTGAAGGGGAAGGATGGGAGGCAGGCTAGGTGCTCTATAACTCCGTAATTAAGGCACTCTCCAGGGAAGAGAGAAATAGGAGTTTGGAGCCCCCTAGACGAAGGTAGAAATGAAATTCACGTTTCCTGCTTTCTGCGCTGTGGCTGTAAATGTCGGGTTAATTTTCAGTAGTGCTCAGTATCTCCAAACCAGTAAGATGCCTGCTCTCTCGACACAGCCTGTCCTCCTGGGCCCTGAGGAGGCAAGTGCGCTTGCACTCTGGAGGGAGGTAGGAGCTGAGACGTGGCAGTGGTCAGCTGCTGGCTTGTTCTAAGTAGCCTCGTGCTCACTGTGTGGAACCACAGCGCTGACTGTGGCACTGCTCAATTTAGATGATCCAGGTTCCTTGGTGGTGCTAGAAACTCAGTTTTGAGGCAGCATGATGTCTGTATTAGATGCTCAAATTAGGTTAACTAAGTTCTGAATCTGGCCATTGTCCTCTTAGGAGAAAAGATTTTCCTCCAGAGCACCTCCGAGTTTATTGTAATCCATAGCACTGATTTTGTCCTCTTTGATTAAACTAGAGAGATATAAAACCCTTAGAAATAGTATTGTCATAAACTATCTTTCAATAAGATAGCACAACACCTTTAAAAATGATCTGATAATGAACAATGCATAGCTCACTTATTTTCTACTGATGAAGTTAATCTATGCTCAAGTAGCAAAAAATAACATTGAACTAGGGCTGAGTCCTCTAGAACTGCTAATCTTCAGACACATGAATAGTTCTTGCGTTAAGAGAAAACATCAGTTTAGTGACAGGAAACTCTTCCCTGCAACTTCTGATTTAAAATAACAGCAATCTATGTAATTTTTTTGATTGTCTAATTGTGTCAGCATGCTTCAACAGCTGTGATAATTTTAGACTTCCATGCAGCCCAAAGTCTTATCAGTACACCTAAAGATGATTGTTGAGAATCTCTCAGGACAAAGAAGGAAATTAATCAGAGAGTTAACTTTTTTTAACTACTAGGCCTGTTCTAAAGCAAGGTTAGAATAGAATTAATCTATTAATCTGTTAGTTGTAAATAAATCAATTTGGTCTTTTTTCATAGTAGACATATTTTCAAAACAAAATTTTTTTAAAAGAATATTGGAAAAAAATCACATCTGAGGTTTGCTACTAAAAAGGAGAGAGATAAAATATAAGTGTAGGACTGTTTATAAGAGGAAAAATAAAGTAGGCCAAATCTCAGTGAGACTTGTATCCCTGAACCCTAGAGGCAGGACAGTGTCTAGCCCCATGATGGAGGAAGAACTCCATTTAGGATCTGCTCCCTTTTTATTTCATGGCAGCTTGCAGGGTACTGGCAGACTAACTGTCTTTTATTAGCTTCCAGAGAAAATAACATATTCCCCTACTAGTGGAATTAATCACCTTTCTGGAATCTCCAGCTTTGAGAAGGGAAGATTTTTGCAATTACCTTTGTTCAGCCTCAAAAGCTAGGCAGGACATATGTATTCTTCTTCCAAGCTAAGCTTCCCCTTATATAATAATGGTTTTATCCTGTAGAGTTTTGTTCTTTTTTTTTTTTTTTTTTTTTTTTTTTNTTTTTTTTTTTTTTTTTTTTTTTTTTTTCTTTTTCTTCCCCCTTCTCAGATAATTTCTCTGTCTCAGAGAGCTAACCCTGGCCTATCAGATTCTGCACAGTAATTTTAGATTTGTCAATAAAGATTTGTAGTAGTTGGAAGGGAAGAACTTAGCAACTGACCTTACTAAGTGTGTCATTATTTCTGGAGTGTGGTTTACTTTGAGGTGAGACAAATGGAAATGATTAAAGTCATATTTTATTGAATTTAGTAGAGGGGTGATACGAGAAAAGATAGTATGGAGATGATTAACTGAAAATCAGTCACGTCATGTATCAGAAATGACTGGAATAATAAAAAAATCCACAAAACCTCTTTTACAATACATCTAGAAAGAGCAAAAAATTCTTGCCATCAAAAAGCATTAAGTATTACCTATTAGTATCTTTTACTAGGGCTTTTGGCACAAGAGGATTGTCTCACCAGTGCTGGAGTTTTGTAGGTTCTGGAAAAGGACAAAAGAAGCCCCAACCAAAATGCTCTGAGCCATCAGTCAAAATAACCTAGGAGACACAAGTTCTCTGGCAAGGCACCATGCAACATTGCGCATCTGCCCTGATTTTGGATGCAGTGTACTGTTATTCACCCCTAGAACATCACAGCTCCAACATTGTTCATGTCTGTTCTTTACCCTTCCCTGGTGTAGCCAGGCGGGCTGGTTCACAAGGGGGGAGGAGGAATTCACAAAGGTTCACAGGAGAACAGAAACAAGTCTTGTGTAGGATACGCTGCGATAATTAAAAGAAAAACACAGAACAACCTCTTTGCCTTAACAATACGGGTCAATTTGTAAATAAAACCAAAGCTGTCTCTTGAGACCTACAGGAAAGAGAAAAGAGGTTGGTCTCTGAAATGAGCCTAAGTCCAACAAACTTCATCTGATCTTTACAAGGCCACTAATTATAAATGTGAGTAAATGACTGGACAAATCAATTTACTGCAGCGGCATCCTCATGTTACTTAGCTACTTGTCAAAATACTAGCCTCTTGGGAAAGTATGTGTTCAACATGGGTGAGGATACATAGTCATTTGAAGCATATTTACCTAGAAAGGCAAATGGATGTTGCAAGAAAGCATTTGCATCATTAGAAATGTTTTGCTCTAGTACTACTGTCCCATACTGTCCTCAATGGTATTTTGCACAAAATCTGCCACTGCACAAAAATATTTTTGTCTTTGTCGTTTTCAAAGGTTCCTCTGAATTCTGATTCTCTTATTTTATTGTTTACTTATTCTGCATAATATGACTTACTTTGATTGATGAAACAAACAAAACTGGCTTTACGACCAGTCCAGAAAGTTACTAATGTGCTATTTTGGCATTTTGCTTTTTCTCAATGAAAAAATACTTTTTTTTTATTTTTTTTTTTTTTTTTTTCTTTTTGTAGGGGGGAGAGGGGCGGGAATACAAGTAATAGACCTCTGTGATGTTAACAGTTAGTATAAATGAAGAATTTGTCCAGAGAAGTTATGCTCTTGGTGAAGAAGTGAGATAGTATAACTTAGGGAGAAATAATTCCTTGGAGTTTAATATGATCACTAGAAAGGAAGTGGAAATTTTGGGTTTGACATAGGCGAGTGTAGGCTGTCTATGTTAGAAAATTCACAATCCAGCGGAAATTTATGATAAGCTTGTCTGGAAACTGAGTATTAAGTATTACTGCAATGTTATTAAGTATTAAATGACATTTAGAGTATTATTTAAACAATAAGAAATTGATTTTAGGAAAAGTATGAGTCAGAATCACTATACAATTGGAAAAATGAGTTTCTGTTACAACCTGAGGGTTTTACTGAAAGGAACTTTAAGGCAAGCTCTTGAAGATTATACCAGCATTTGTAACTGAGAAGTGTATTTGCCATTTTTCACTCAGGTTTACAGCTAAAAGAGCGTGTTAGAACTGACAGCAGTCCTTCTGAGTAATAGCAATGGATAGGAGCTTTTTTCCATCTCAGCTTGGTAAAGAAGATGCAGCTGTTTCCTCTAGGTATAGAGCCTGAAACTATTGCTTTTTTTTTTTTTCTCCCCCCCCCTTTTTTTTTTCCTTCTTTTTTTTTGTGTGTGTGTGCTGTTATTTTGTGGACTTGCTTCTTGTACTGCTTGCTTGGAAACCCATACCTTGAGATCACAAGGAATGAAATGAGGCTCATTCCTTTTGAGCTCTCATTGGGCACTCATTTTTCATTAATGCTGCTCAGGTTTACATCAAAACCTGTAAGCAAAACTTCCTGGAGTGAATGCTTAAAACAAAAATCTAGGAAACATAACAGTTCTGCTCTAGTTTGTGCAGGTAAGCGTTAGTCTCTAAATTGTTTAGAATACCTTTTGGCAAGAATTGCGATAACCAGAAACAGTGCAACTACTCAAGCCAGGATTCCATGCTGTAGTCTACAAAAAGCAGCCAGTTTAACTGTCTCAGCAATTAACTTTCCTTCCTTGGTGAACCAGGACTGATTTGTTAATCATGTGAACATGCTGTGAAGTTCCTCTCTAGTTTTGTAGGTAGTTTGGGAAATGGATGATGGACATGTAGGACAGCTGAAAGAGTCTAAGCTTTATGCTTTTTGATGAGTGATAGATAATATCTATTTGATTAAATTCTTTTTACATGTGTTGGATGTGAAAAATTTTGATTTATTCTACAGAGGTACAGAGCAATAGATAGATGTTTGCCATTGTTATAAATCAAAGATATAAAACATATAATTATGCTTATGAGTTGTAAGAGAAGCTACAATAAAAAAGGAATTTGTTCAAATAAATTGGATCTTGAGGACAGTGCATGTCATGAGATCAATAAACAGCATTTGTTAAGCAACTGTACTGCCAAGGAGACTGTCACAGAATTTCGGCTTCATCAAGCTCTTACTGGAAGCGTAGGCAAATGGATGAGGTGGAAGAGAGTAAATGTTAAACCATTAATGTAGCTATCTGGAAAAAATAATGCTACTGAAGTGTGTCTACATAAATTACAATTTAATCAAGATGTCATTTGTCCTCAATTATATAAAGATACCTATAAAAATACCTATGCTATGTCCAGTGCAAGTTTATTACTTTTTAATGTGAACCCAATTGGCAGTCAYATCCAGTTAAAGGATAAAAAGATGCAAGATGGAAAGTCTTATTGAGAATATTAAGGTGTGTAGATCTGCACGTTTGCATTTTTTACCATCCAAATCGCAGTGGAATGCAAGTCTTTGATGCCTGTTAGATCCACTTTTTATGAGACAGAATTTTTAATATTAGAAGTTGGATAGCACTACAGCAACTTCTG
>JAYKAV010000112.1:143917-256273 GCA_035582835.1 Phoebastria nigripes | reverse complement strand
AAAAGAAAAAAAGAAGAAGAAAAAAGAAAAAAGAAAAAAAATTGAGGAATTTAGTAATGAAAATAATCGGAGCATACATTAAATTCTCATTTCAGCCAGAGGCGTGTGGACCCATTTTAGAATGTTTACATGTGCTGGAAAAATGAATTTGTCTTTAGTGAATGTCCACAGTTGAAGAGAGCTGGTAAATGTTTTCTTTATATGAAACTAGTAGTTGTAATTGGCTGGTGCATATTTCTATGCCATTTTGGCGTTTCTTAAAAATCAGATTATGGGCATCAGATCTTTTTGTGCGTATTACCTCCAGGTTGTAATAGATTCCGTATTGGCGCTTCTGCATTCTTTATTTAGCACTGTATCCAAATTGTGAGAAAACTTGAACATGTGAGTCAGGAAAGCAACAAGCAGGGGTTCAGTGGTTCAGTTCTGTTACCTAAACACAGGCATCCATGCCGTTTGGGATTCCCTGGGGTATCAAGGACATTGATACCTGGCAAGTACACGCATGATCTATGGGACACTGCAAGGACATCTCTGGGCAGCTGGAAGCCAAGGAAGACACCCTGCGGTATATCTGCTTGTCACTTGCCAGGCAGCTGAATCTCATACCAAGAATGGAATTCAAGCTTTAGATTCAGCAGCCTAAATTTAGGTTTCCACAGTGTAGGCATCCACATGTGAGTTAGATGTCTATGCTCCCAGTGGAGTCAATGAAGATTTAATCTATCTTAAGGGCTATTCAGAGCAGCTAGAAATAGACAATTAGAGTTCAATTTATTCAACCACACTCAAGTGTCTGGTGTTTTTTGTAATGTCTCATGGCATTTTGACAGGCCTCCAGCTGTCAGTTCAGAAAGGCAAGGTGTCTCATAGGTTCTACAATATGTCCAAGAGATGTGTATGGATCACATAGGACCCTGTGGCATCTGAAATGATGTTAGACCACCATCTGTGTGGACAATCAAGTCCTCATGTTTAACCAGCTTAATAGCTGTCTGGACCCCACTCATTGTAGTGTTTGATCCCCATTGACTATATGGGTGTTTAGGCACTTTGCTCACATGTTGACACCCTCATTTAAATGTTGAATCTGGAGCTGGATCCCATACCAGATTTTTTTTAAAACCGTCACGGAACTGTGGTGCCCATGGCAGGCTTAGCTACTGATCAAATAGGGTGCATTTTTTTTGCACAGTACTATAGTCCAAGTTATTTACATGTGAGTGAATTCCAAAACAGTGACTAAAGAGTGGATTTAACATGCCCATTTTCTCTAACTAACATGTCCTGAGAGCTCAGCTGAATGGGCTTTTTGCCTGGAATACAGCACAGCATTAACTGCAGCTATATGGTTTCGATCTGGAATTAATTTGCATCCATGTAGCCTGGAGTCTAGGCAGAGAAAGCTTGTGTTTGCTAGTAAAAGGTATGTGCATCCTTGGAAGAGCTATATCTGCAGCTCTCCCCTTTGGGATTCTACCAGCAGAGGTGAACAGAGTAACCAAACAACCTTCTTCTGGCAAGATATTGTTTACTCTGCATAATAGCAATGAAGCTTTGCAAAATAGAGGGGACTGGAAAATAGTCTGTATTCTACTTCTTTATCTCAAGGTTTGCCACCTCCTCTTGAAAAGCTGAAAAGGCTCAACATCCTCACTAGTCAGGCATCTGTGCCTGCCTGAGGCGTTCCTGAGTTACAATTTCTCAGGTGCTACAAAGAAAGAATTTTTATCCCGCCTGAATTCTTTATTTTCAGCTCCTGTATTTTGGACTGGTTCAGTAGGGTCACCCAAACTCCCCATGAGGGAATGACTCTACCCCCTTGAAGAGGCCCTCACCTTGACATCGTTTTGCTTTCTGCCTCTGCTCTATCTGTTACCCGGTGATGCAGACATCTCGAATGAACACAAGCGACCCCACTGCCACCATGACTGCTCACATATGTAGTCTTGTTTAAATTCTGCAGAATAGAAGATACAGACTGCCACTTCCCTCAATGGTCGCCTTTTTTGTTAGTCCCCAGCACAATGATCCTGACTGAAAATTCTGAGCATTAACGGAAATTACTAGTAATAGTACTGTTAAAATTGCTACTGCTGCTAATTACAACTGCTACTAACAGAATTTTATTTTATTAAGCTAAACTAATTAAAAAGATTTTAATTACAACAAAATCAGCTTTAGATTGCCAGATATTTTAGATAAAACCCATATTTTTTTATGAAAATAGCTATTTTTTGAAACATGTTCCCTTAGTAAGAAAGCTTTTTTTCTCTTTTAAAAATACTCAAACTGAAATTTTTCATCGTGTGTACTGTGTATTGTCAACAAAAAAGGGAGGCAGGATGAATGGTCACTGCAGAAAACAAGAGTTACTGTTCTTATTCATCGTCACCAAATAAGCTTCTGCGTTACCCTGGTGAACTGTATGTACTTCCATGGGTGATGATGACAAATATACCTTAGCACGCTGAAACTCACTATAACTGTATGCTGACTCATAATTACTGAGGCAAACGCTGAAATATCTAAATAAACTCACACTGAACAAAATGACTGTAAGAGGCAGACTTGCATACAAATGTTCATCTTCATTAATGCTGAGGTGAAAATAGGCAACGTGCCAGCTTAATACATGGGTATTAAGGTCAGATCATAATCTTTTCCAATAATGGCTGCAGGTACCTTAATTAATTGTAAAATTACAGTGGGATTCCTGTGATGGTGCATACCACATTGTCATGAATACCACATTCATTCTTGTTGGTTTATCAAAATAATAGCTGCATTAATAAGGACTGGTCATTTGTTTCAAAGTGATCCTGTCAGCTAACACATGGAAAATCCTCATTCATTCCTTCCCTCTTCATTGTATTAACATTATTCATGCTGAACCCTGCTGGCATGCATGTGACAGAGTATGGAATTTGAGAATACTTTGGCATTGAGCAGCACCCAATTATCAGAAATTATTAACATTAACAGAAATGGCTCTAATCCTGACTTTTTCAGCAAAGAATACATTGCCTCAGTTCTAGCCACATGATCGCTTTTTTAGCCTCCCCGTTCTCTTTGTTGATTAAAACCAAAGCACAAGTGGGTGAATTTTTTTTCCTCCCCGCCCCCGCCCCCCCAGTATCCTGATAGCTGACTAAATTAACACTGCCCTCTGATCACCAAATGAATGGTCTTTGTGGGACCAAAACATGGGTGATCAAACGGAGCGTCCGCCTGGTTTGACAGGTATGGAGTTGAGTTGCACATGTGCCTCTCCTGTGCCTGACATCAGCAGCAGGAGGGGTGGAGCAGTCCGGGGAGGTAGTGCATTTACAGTTGTTACCAGGGAAACAAGAAAAATTGCAGACGTTCTGTATTATATATAATATGATCTGAACCTGGCTGTATCACAGCAACATTTGGCTAATATAGCAATGTACTGTACAATAGTAGCAAAAAATTCCAATATTTTTATGGCTGTAGCAGGGACCTCTCTTATGTAAAACATTAGTCATTAGAATTTAAATTAGACTTAAAAGAGAAGATAAATGGAAATACCACGTTCAGCTATCTCCTCAGAAAAAATGGCCCTACACTGAATTTCCACTGCAACTTCATTCATTTTCCCAGCTTTTAATGGCCAGCAATGCAGATGGTGCTTTGTTCTCCAACAGCTTCCCTTCCACTAGGGTCCCACCTTCTCCTCACTCTGTGAAGCCCAAATTTCTACTTGGTATTACATAATTCTCAACAATTTCTTACCAATTTAGACCCTCCTCTTCCCTCTGACACAGTGCAGAAGCACAAATAGCTTGGGGGAAAAAAAAAAAAAGGCTGTAAAAATATCTGAAGATAAGTTTGGAATTGAATTTAAGATGTGGTAGAATAAAAGCAACTAATGCAACCTCAGTCCTGCCTTTTGTGGTATTATAGTGTTATCTGGTATCACTCAGGCAGCAGATAGTAAAGAAGAAAAGGAGCAGGTCTACAGAGTGAAGCAATTGGTGCTGAAGGACTGAGGTCCACGCTGCATGAARTTTGGAAAGCTTTAACTTGGACTAAGTCTGTGAACTGACTAAGTCAGCCCTGTGAACTGAATTCCTGTTAACGGTTAGACCACATTAAACATGTTCCTGGACTGCATCCCTCGGTTTAGTTTCATCTGATGCTGTTTTAGCACTCTGAGGCATTCTATGGTACAAACCAAAGTACAGCAAGTGGGGAAACCCTGGAGATTTTTGGTTGAAAGATAGACTCCAGATCTGAATTGAAATGCTAATGCAGATGCACCCAAAAGAACCCACAATCTTAGCAAGCCAGTGAAAAAACACAAAAATATATTCTGCCACTTCTCACATTCATCTATCCTTCCTGCTGTCCCTTCTCCTCAGCAAAAGTGGTGTGGATGATGGTATATTTGAATAGTATATCTTGTGCTCAGAATAACTAAAGCAACATATTTCTTATCTCTCCCAGCTGCAGATTGTCTCTTCATTTTAAGCTTTGTTTTATCTTGGCTATTTCTTTAATGTTTTGGGTTTGGTTGTTTGGGTTTTTTTCATCAAAATTGTTTTAGGCTGAAGGACAAAATTGTTTCCTAGCTGTCTGAATCAGAGATCTTTTTAGATCCATCACACATATCTTTAGAATTTAAGCTAAAGCAATAACTGGTGAAAATAGAAAGCTGCTACTCTCTCTGAGTTATAACTACTTTCTCAGTGCCTTACGCCAAGCCTTTGTTACATGTCAAAGGAACATGAAAAAACATGAATCTCAGCTTTATTCTTGTAGCCTCTTTGCTGTAGAGAGCAGTCAAGTATGTACACTTGCTTGATACATTCATCCTGAGTGGGAGACACAGACTCCAAAGTAACCACCAGAAAAGAGACCCTTAGCACCTCCATAGCTCTCTTATTTGTAAAGTAAGTGTGCGATGCTAACGGGCTCTGCRCTTCAGAGGTGTGAAACAATGAAGTGCGTACACTTATCCCTGATCAGTAAGAAAGTAGGGTCGAAGGTAACTCCTAGGTCCCTTCCCATTTCACTGGTTTTGAAGCAATAAAATGACCACTCCTGATACAACCTGTGAATTTTTTTCTTTTTTAGGTGGCTGCTGTGTAGTCAAGTGAAGGCTCAGACACAAAGATTTGGGGCTGGAGCCTGCTCAGTGCGGGTTTAGAGATAAGAAGTCTCTAACAAGCCCTACTGCAGGTATACAGCTGCAGTACATAAACTGATATATATCAGTTTTAAAAGTCTATAATCTAATCAAATCCAGCTGGTTCTCAAGGTGACAACAGAAGAAAATGTTTTCTGCAATATTCATGCTAACTTTCATCTTCCAACTAGCGCTCTCCAGAAAAAGAAATGGAAAATGAATTTAACATCGGCAAAACTATCGGTAATTCCCTACCTTTGTTCTTATAAATGGTTTTCACTTGTTCCTCGTGTTCTAGGGTAACTGAACCTTCATGAGAGGAAATCATGAAAAACTGTAACCAGTTACATTTGCAGAATTATTAGCAAGAGAAAGCAGACTAGAACTAAAAAGCAATAGACCTGCTCTGCGCCCAAGTACTAACTGGCATTTCTATTTCTGTCCAGTGAGTTGAGGGTGGCTTACAAATGTTAAGGCGTTAAACTTCAGCACCATCACAGCACTAGCTCTGACAGGGACATTGCAGTGACAGGCGGGTGGGGGGGGCACGGGCCGCTGGTGCTGTAATTCATCGGGAGTGCTGGGATGGGAGCTCGCCACTCCTGACTTCCATCTCCTCTCTGCCAGCCTCCCTTCTGCCTTGATTGCGGGCTCGCCTCGGCTCACAAAGTGCATTAAACATAAACACCATTCAAATCATCCCCGTTCCCTCTGACTGACAGCAGCACTTTGTCAGCTTCAGCAGTTCCCTGCGCTGGCTTCACAGGGAGGGTGTGATAGAGAGGATGTACGGAAGCGTATTTTAATTACAGGCATTTTTACTTGAGGAGAAGAGTAAACAGATGAAAAATGTAGAAGTGTGACAGATCTACATAATTAATTGGGGCCCCAACGAGGCTGCCACTGGGTTGCTGGCAGTCACTGGGCTTAGTGGCAAATTGAGGATGAGGAGAGGGAAAAGGAATAGGCACCCAGAGCCTCGGATTATATGTTTTAATTGAGAGCATATTAAAAACATCTCCACTGTACTTGGTCATCTCACCAAGCTGCATGTTCATTTAAAAATATAAATAAAAAATTAAAACTGTTTAATTATTTTCTTTCAGAATGAAAGTAATAAAGAACCCCTCTGAAAGATTTTTTAATCAGCTTCCAAAAAAGCCTTAGAAAAGCTATCCCCCCCATTCCCCTTTTAAAATGGAATTTGTAATCTAACGAGGAAATTATTTATGAAGTATTTGCTCTGCACCTGAAAATACCTCTAGTGAAATTATGTTTGGCAACCTGAAGCACTTTGAAGTCGACGGAGTGGCAATAAAAATTAGGCCTTCATTAAAGAGCAATGCCTTTTCTCCAGCAAACTGGCACCGCCTCAAGAGGTCAAACTCTGGGAAGGCCACAGATCTCTGCCCAAGCTGTGCCTGTGCGCCACACATGGAAGCAATTTTGCCCATATTCTCTGCTGCTCTTTATGAATTTCTCCTTCTCCTTCCCCCCTCCCCACCCTTTTTTCAGGCTTCCTTCTACAGCTTTCATGTTGCATTTAGGAAATTAACAGTAACTGTCAAATTACTCTGCAAATAGGAGAATATAAGTTTGGAAGGAGTAGAACTTGCCTTTTGCCCTAGGGCCAAGTCAGTGGAAGAGCAACAAAGGGATCCTTGAGAAGTGTTTGGATAGACTGTTTTAGCAAGCCAGGCTCTTATTTTATCAAGTGCACACAATTTTTCCACTGGAAATTTTTCCCCCCTTCCTGTAAATTATTCTTTCCCCTTGTGCACCCCACTTTCTGCATGGACTGGGAAAGGTACTGGGAACGATTATAGCCGCTAAGCACTGGAAGGGTGGGTATTAACCCTTGGAGAGAGATGGAAGAGGTTTGGAAGTGGGGGTTCCTTGTGGGATTATGTACAAAAAGTGCAGTTTGGTTTGAAAAAAAAAAAAACCCACTTCTCACATGTGCTTACAAAGACGACGCAAAGGAGGGAGTAGTTACTTTAATTAAATACTGAAATCTTTTGGAAAAAAAAGTGAGAGAAGAAAGCTCAGAGGAATTGTAATCTATGGAGATGTAAGCTAATTACTTAATCACTTGCATTTGTAAATCTTATTATTGGAAAAGAAATTACTGTAGTGATTAAATTACAGATATTTATCTGCTAATAGCCCTGATTAACTGGTGATGCTAATCTGTCATTCTGAAAGCCAATATTAACGGCATCAATCTCACAGAACAATAAACAGTTTATATGAAAGAAAACTTTGTCTGTGCAGAGTCCAGATGTGCGAAGGGAATGTGGGATGTGTGAGATTCTGGAACCAGTTTGCTGGACCAAAACAGCCTACGCTCTCAAAATGAGTTGTTTTGGCCCATTAACCCGTTGTCAGGCACAAAGCGCTACTTAGTTATGAACAAGTACTGTCTTATACTGCAAAAGCAATTTAGTTAGCAGCACTTCCAGAGTAAATAAATAAATCCCAGGCTTAATTTATTACCAGAAAGTTATTAGGGCGCGGGCAGGTAGGCCAGAGAGAGTTGTTACTAAGTCTTGCTTGCAGGTCCTGCAAAGAAAAGGTAGCTGATAGAAGCCAAAGAGAGGTATAATTTATTTATTTTTAACAGATACCTGACTGATGCTATTGATTTTCACTTTGGCTAAATAAACTTTTTCTTTTTAATCAGTGTTTCTTACCACAAGGGAAAGTGATGAAGAGGAAAAGTGGAAAGACCAGTACCTTAATTTCCTCTCCATGTTGCAGGGCAGGTTTTACAGGGAAATGAAACTCCAGCAAATAAACCCAAGTTAGAGCTTCAGAGGAAATTTGCTGTGAAGCGGACAATGGCAAAGTACCCAGAGAAGATCAAGTTTCCTATTTAAGCTGTTCAAGAAGTACTGCAGAAAAAAAAAAAAGAGAGAGAAATGAAACAATTGCTGTAAGTGCTCGCCTTACAGAGCTCCTATCTCAAATATAACTGGAATCTACCAATGTAATCTTTATGATGACCAGATGTTACTATTTCTGGGAATGTCCTGAGTTTTCAAGGGCTGCTCCAGTTTCCTGGCTGATTATATTGAAACCGGTGTTTGCCTTGGTTACAATAAAATCTGCCAGCTGGCTCATCTCATCCTATCAGTGCCTCCCACTGCAATCTCCTTTATCCCGATGATTTAAAGCAACCTTTCTTTGTGCAGAAACTACTACAATAGTCTTTAAAACAAGAATTGAGACCTTTTGATTAAATTGTGTTGGGGATTATTGGTGAAGGAAAAGAGAGCATGGAAGGCAAGAGAGGACTACGGCATGGTGTTCCTTGTGCTGGATGCAAACATAAGGATGTACTGATAGTATCAGACCAGAAAGGGTAAGAAAATGCATTCACTTTGGCACATCACCCAACAAGTCTTTTTTTGCCCCCCAAGATTTCGTGTGGTTGGATTTAGAGGATTTTCTTTTTTTTTTTCTTTTCTTTTTTACCCCCCAAGAGTGACAGAGATTTTGCTAGAACTATCAAGTCAGATGCAATTGAGCATCCACAATAGGTCTGAGAGGTTGCCACACATCCAGAAGTCCCAGATGAATCTACACCACCCATACAGTGTAGTTTTACGGTATGAGCTCAGCAAATCCTTTCAGAAAACACCAGACTCATGGCATGTGTTAGGCCCAGTCTTTGAACATCTGTGAATGAAGTTGCCTATACAGCAGTCCCAGGTAGCACCTGATATGCTGCAGATGCTCCCTGAGATGAACCTGTGCCTGTGCAGTTAGTCTGAAGTATCTTGGACAGTGCTGGCTTTATGGTCTCAGTGTAGGCAACATGTCCAGTGCACACACCAGTATTTCTGTGTGGGAAATATTTAGTGGATGCCCAGGTTTTAAAGGTTTTGCTCCTAATAGCAAAACCAAAGAAATGAAAAAGAAGGAAGAGCAATATAAAAGACTCGAGACATCCCACATTCAGAGCCAGACCTTTTGAGGAGCAGAACATAGCCAGTTTTCTGACGTGGTCGATAATGGAGAATGCTTCCATGGATAAACACAGATTACTGTGCATGTGCTCCCTCTGCACTTTTGAACTAAATGTGGCATGCACCTAGGCAGTTAGGAACATGGGAGAAGAAAAGACACAGCTGCCTGCTTCCATTGCTCCAGCCATACATGAAGGTGATAGCCTTGAAACCTAGAAACCCTAGATGTAATATAAATTGATTTGGTTGAATAAGAGTGCCTATGTTGGCAGTTCAAGATGCTCTGGATGCCACCAGGGGCCTGAGACATGCTCAGGGGTCAAACAGTGTGGGGCCTTCTGGAGACCTGTGTCCTGTAACAGCAGGTGAAGACCAGGTCTGGGGGACTTCCCCCATACCTGACAAACACTTGTTCTGGGGACACCACAGCAGGAAATCTCCTAGGGAAGAGAAGACTATGTTTTCAGGTAATGTAGCAATGTACTCAGTTTCTGAATGTGTAGACTGGGAAGTGGAATAGAGGGGGGCCTCAAGTTTCCTGTCAGCTTTCTCTTCCAGACAGCTAGGAAGTGCAGAAAACCCCGTGACCAAGGAGTGATATTGAGTGGCTATTGAGAAATGTTCTTTTTGGGGGGGGGGAGAGACTAGGGAGTTACTTCCCTAACAAACAGAGTGCCTTGTATGTAAAGATTCTTACCACAAGGAAAAGGATCCCAAACCCAGGATCGACTGACTGGATGCAATGGCAAATAATTTACCATTGGCAGTGGCGTCTTGATTATACAAAAACATTCAAATGAAAGGGACCTTCTATTTTTCTGCTCTTACTGGAATTCTTCTCCAGTGAAGAATTTAAAATAATATTAGAGTATTTTCCCCTTTCTGGTAACCACCCTGACTTGTTGGGATCCAACAGATGATAAAGCAAGCTGGAAGTTTTCAGTCAGTCTCTGGAAGCAGTTACATACTTAAAAAATGAAAAGACATAATTCACATAACATTTGTGAAGCCTGAGGTGCTCTAAAAGAGAAACAAAATGTTTTCTTGAAAGTAAGTACACATTAAATAGTTAGAGTAGAAAGGTTTGTTTGTTGCCAGACTTTTGGTGTCTAATATAAGTTAACAGGGAAGAAAACTCAACACTCTAAACCTGAGTTCTGGTATGAAAGCACAGGGAGCTCTAGTATCTAATTTTCCACCCACTTAAACAAAATAATTTTAGGCATTTTGAGCCAAGATCTTTTGAAGTTCCCTTAACTGAGTTGTTGTTGTTTTACACTCTGATTTCAATCATKCAAGGGCAGAGAAAGGCACATTCTTTATTTTTTCTGAAATATTTTAAACAAAATGTCCGTTTTTATAAAGCATTAATGGTAAATGGTTAAAATGGAAAAAAATTATTTATAACTTACTTAGGCCCTTCATTTTCCTTTCCAAGTGTTTTGTCTTGCATATTTTCTTTTCTGTGGTTGTACTAATTATGGTATAGTTATATGTATATTAGTAGTGTTATCCTTCTGGTAGTAAAAATGGCAATTATGACAAAGCAAAAAAGCTTTGTCCTGCTTTCAGTTTGTCTTGTCTCTTTTGACTGGGAGCTCTGCAAGGCATTTTCTTAGTCTGTGTTTACCGAGCAGGGATACAACACGATCCTGCTGTCAGTGGGAGCTGCGGGAATTCTGTAATTACCTCTAATGTTCCCGTTTTCCTGGTAAGGGAGCGGGAACAATCCGTTAGGGCCAGGCGCACTTCTTGAGTCTCTTCTGAACACTAGGAAACTGAGAATGCTTCATCCTTCTGCAGTCCTCTTTAAACAAAGTTATATGTTTTAAAAGAAATACATTTTTTCAGTTTTAGGGGCGATAATGTTGCATCACCAGTAGAGACGATAGACAAGTATTGAGGAAAGAGACAAAAGCCTGGTCTTCTAATTGATACGGGATGTGCAGCAGGAACTCTTATTAGAGTTGAAATATTTGGGCATAAAAGAGGCACATCAGTTTTTATCTAAGCCTAATGGCAGTTCCCCAGTTTTGCTTCCTTTCTGAAAGAAGTGTGTCTTTCTATCAATAGGGCACAAGTTCCAAGGAGCTTTACAAAACATTATCAATATGTATTATGATGCCCAAATGCAAACCTGCAGTCAATCTGTTTGGACAACAGCTCTGATAATATCCTTCTTTCTGAATAAACAGGTCTAGTAACATCCCATTAAATAAGTGATTTTCCACACACTCTGGCAACTCTAACTACCCAGACAGTAGCTTGAGCGGCTTTGTACACACAAATAGTACATTCTTACCTATAAAACTATCGTGAATTCATTTGTGAGAATAAAATCATCACTGTGGATGTCACAGAGGACAAAAATATATTTCTGTCCATGTAGCCCCCAAGTCCGTGATTATAAGATGAACTTGCAGAAGTTATAATTTTGGTTTTGCAAACAGGCCCATGAGATTTCGGTCAGTATACATGCGATGTACCAAAATGTTTTCAGGATTATAGCCTTATCTGGGGAAAGACAAATCTTTCTAAATCTTCTGGATCTGGATGAACAACAAGAGCAGGTGTGCAGGGGAAGCATGAGACAAGACTGGAGTCACAACCATCACTGTTGCCTGAATGTTCGTGCTCAAGATCTTTCTTATTTATTATTTGCAAGAGTTGTAGAACTGTCTCAGAAACAAGATGTTCAGTATCCCTACATCATCACTCTGTCACTCAGTTGTAAGGCTGTCAGTGGTGCTGTCTAGTGAATTTGAACACTTTGACTTGCTTGGGTGACTTGCACAGTTACAGAGACAACTCTTGGCTACTCAGATGTGGGTGAGGTTCCTCTGTCCCAGCTAGCTGCCCATTCCCCCCCAAGAGATCAATATTTTCCCAGCCACAYCGGGGCACTCCTCCCCCACGAGCGCGGCATGACCAAGCACAGCGGAACAAGGAAGGCAGATCTTGCAGAGCACCCTGTTGTCAAAGGTTTGTAAGAGGAAGCTTCTTATGGAAACCTACATGAGTTGATATTTGGTAGAAAAACAGTCTGGAAAGCTTATTCTGGGATTTGAATGAGAGATGGCCTTCTGCCAAGTTGGAAAGAAGACCCTCAGCTCCCAGAATTGTCATGAAGGGTGTTTTCCCTGGATGTGACTAGAGCCAGAGGCTGGTGATCAGGGTCACAGATAGCTGTGCAGACAACCTCTTCTGTGAGTGTTGACAGAGTCATTCAGATGGTTCCTGGGACATCTTGGGGCTTGGTTTGTGCTGTAGAGCAGTCAGGTGATTTGGGGGATATAAGGTAACTGTGAGTTATCCACAAATAGTGACTGGCTATAATGGTCTGTTTCTGTGGATCAGGACAGATACCTGCCGTGCTTGATAACATCACCTTTCAGTGTCTCTGGGGGAACACACACACTTTTTCCTGATCGTTATCATACAACATCAAGGAGAGGAAGCATATCTTCATTTTAGCCTCTCTTTTAAGTGCTTATCCATTCCCATCTCTAGAAATGGTAGTACATGATTTGAAGTAATCACTTGGCATGCATCAAGGCAGATACCCAAGGCAGTCCCATGGCCTTGAGATTCAGAAGGCTTTTTTCCACTTACTAAGGAGGTCAGTGCGGTGGACTTTCCTCTGGGCTTCGTCTGTTGAAGGACTCTGGTGTAAGGTGGGGTAGAACACGTATGGTTATTGACCTGAGATGTGGGATGTGGTTTTTCCAAACTTCTTTTTGAGCTGTCCAGAGAACTCTTCCCAATGGCTACTATGTCTTCCCTCCTCATGCCTTTAGCAGCAGTAGCTTAGGAAGCATGTCATGTATTGTGTTTTGCTTCTGCTGCTCTTCAACAAGCAATTATTCACATTCAACTGTGTCAAAAGCCTTTTCTGTAGATGGAGAAATGACAGAGTCTAATGCAGTCACAGATACCTGAACTTTTCCATGCTGTTCATATCTTTCATTTATGCTGTTTTTATGCAGGTACAACTGTGGTAGAGTGAGAAACAGAGAGTATAACACCTTCAGGAAAAATACAGAAGAAAGCTACAAGGACCTAATTAAAGCAATATACCTAGTTGCAATATAAATAGTCAGTTTTAGTTGGCGGAGCTACAAATGATAAAAAGTATTCTGTGTTTAACAGAACATTTCCTTTAACACTCAGATCTTGTTCACCTCTCAAKTATCTGCAAAATTTCAGTGACTTGTAGCCTACTGGTCTAAGTAGTCACATAGAGCCAATTTAGTTCAGGGACTTGAAATTCTTATATTTTTTAAGAATGTTGCCATCACTAGGGCAGAGGGGATTCTGGTATGGGGAAGTGATTTCTTTTTCTTTTTTTATAAACAGTAAAATAATCATTTAGCTATTAGAGAATGGATAATGTAAGCTGAAAATCTGAATCAAACTTAACCTGAAAAGTGGCTGCTGAGAAGTATGAAGATAAAGCACGTAAGTTCAAACACCTTTCATGCCTGATTTGGAGGAGGTTTCAACTCTCTCATGTGGTTATCTTACATGGGCATGATGGGGCATCCGCTTCCTTTATCTTGTGAAAAGGGCCTAGACCTGTTCTGGAGGTAACTCCCAAAAGGTAAATGTTCATTTAGAGGATGCTCTTTTCAGCCAGATGTATTAGTCAAGTTTAATGTGCATACAAAAGTAGTTACAGCTATCATGACAAATCATTTTTAAGTAAGGTAAACTTTTCACACACACACACACAAAAAAACTAACCCCCAAAAAACCCCTAGGTACATCCCAGAGCATGAGTGTAGCTACAACTGCATAAAGATGCCCCAAACCGATGATGTGTTGTCCCTCTCCTTATCAAGAAACATTTTTATTCACCTAAAGTCTTGTTTCACCTATAAAAAACTGTGTCCCTGTTAGGAAGTGTGGATTGCACAGTTTTAACCACATCAGTACATCTTTCCTGAGCAATGTAAGAACTTATTAACAATCTCTCTTCCCCTCCTCCAGTGGTTTCACCTTCACAATGGCTGGTCTGAAATGAATTAAGAGATTAATGAAGGAAAAAAAGATATATTTTTTCTATCTGGGGGCGGGGGGGGGGAAAGTATATTCCTGTGGGTAAATTGTTAACTACAGAAGATCTGCTTTCCTGTATTTACCAAATACCTCTATTTACCAAAATTTTACCAAATTTCTACAAATTTCAAATAGTGATGTTATGTCAAAGTAGATTTTTCTCCACTTTCTCACATTTTCTAACTACATTTCAAATGGAAAAGAATGTAATTTTTACTTCTTTTGGTTGCTCAAAAGAGAAAACTAAAACTAACAAAAAGTAATACTTTAAAAAAACTTACATTACAAACAAAACTGCATTTTCCCATAATGATTTTTAAAAACCCCAGGAAAGTAAAAAATTTTTGTTTGTTGTGAAATAATTTCTCAATGTCATGAAACAGAATATCTAAAAAAAACCGAACAAAACCTCCTAACAGACTACAGAAATGCTATTTATTTAAAGTACAAATTAAACTCTTAAATAAAGTACGTGAAAGGAAATTAAAGACTTAGTAAAGAAAATAAGCAGTATACATAAAAAAGGCAGAAATACCGATAGTTTTGTTCAGTTTTGCTCATTTTGTGCTGTTCTTGTTGAAAGGGATAAATAAATGTCAATGTATGCTTTCTTACTATGCTGTCAGTTTTTTCTAAGGAAAACCAGCAAAACCAAAAGTAATTTTTCATAAAAGCCGCATTTTAGTTTGTGTAGGTATGTGTACTCCAGCTGGGTTATATTGCAAGCGAGATGTCTGCCATCCCCACATAGAGGCAAAGTCTTTAAGTATGTAAATGTATACATATATGTATAGTATATTGGGAAAGCAAAGACGCTGCAGTTGCACAGCTAAAGAGGGCACAGTTTTCCCATGGTATAATTCATTATTATTGTGAGTTTAGTTAAGTGGGAGGTCTATTTATGTGGTGGTTAAGGTGCCTGTCAAAAGGGCGCTTGGCACTTGTTCCTCCTTTGCGCTTTGAAGTTCACTTCCTACAGTAACATTTTCCAGTCATAACACCTCCTTCTTCACAGCTAAAAGTCAAGGCTGCTAGCCGTCCCCCTGTGCTTCAAAATATAGAAACTGTAATTCAGCCCTAAGGAAATGAACCAATTACAAGGAACTTGGTTTAACTTCCTGCTGTGGTAGACAAATGGAGATCTACTATGAAAGTAAGCCTACAAGCTTAAGAAATACATGTAGGTATTGAGCAATTACAGTCAACTGGAACATGCTAAGCAACAAACCCAATCCCTTTCTGTAAGGACCTTTCTGTCACTGCACATAGCATCTGAGGATAACGAAACCATTATGGTTGCTGTACTCTAGACAGAGAGGTGTGTATGAAATTTCCTGTGCTAGTTGTAGATTTCGGTGCTTTCATGGTAGTGGAATAAAGGACTAGTCTATAAATTGCAAAGAATGTGGGTCAAAAAAATGTTTTCATTTCTGCCAACAGAAAAACAGAGAGATCCTGCAGAGCTTCCTACACATAAATGGTATGGATATATTCACAATTAAAAGTTTAGCCTAATAAGGAGTAAAGGTCTTGTAGTAGAAGTTTAGGACACCTTGAATCACTGCTCATTGCTTGATGCCTGAAAAGTTAATACTTGCTCTGAAACCTGGGAACTATAGTAAATTCTATCAATTAATAAYTTCAAGAGTTAACTACCTTCATTATTTCATGTTCTAACAGTGCTGGTTTAGGAATAGTAGTCCAAGAATACAAAGTAGACAAACCTAGTATCACTTCTCTCTACAAATTCTTCTCATTTATTGGCTGGAATTGCATCACATGTCATCCCAATACTATTCGTATTTTTTTTTTAACATTTAAGAATTTTTCTTTGAAATTATGGATCACCTTTATCCCAAGAAATAAATGAGGTATACTGTGTGCATTCAAGACAGCTGAAAAATATGAACACATCATCATATCATACTATCCTACAAATCAGTTTTTAAAACAAATGTTTTGAAAGTTACTACAGTCAGCTTTTGCTAGGCACTAATATAAATATTCAATATATTCAGCAAATATTTACAAAATAGCTAATGATATTAGCTAAACTGCTTTGCTAATGCTGCTTTGTTGTGAAAAAAATGTTTTAGGTATGACCAACCAGTGGCCCATAAATGTTTTTGAAAACACTCTTAATAGACTGTTTTACTTATTTCACTGTTACCTTTTGAGATGTTACTAATATAGTGTACTAAACAATGCAGTGAGTAATGTAAGCAGTGCATAACAAAATGCAATATAATGCTCTGGAAAGGAATTAGTATGTTTTTATGATTCCCATTTCTTGGGATTGATTTTAATTCTAAAGCACAGAAAAATTAAACAATGAAATGCCAGAATAAGGTGAGGTGGAAATTCCAAGCTTTGAGACATTCTACAAATACTGCAGAAAACTGGTAGACATTCAGCCAAATATCTCCCACACAGGATTCCTGGTTTCTTGTTTACTGGATAGACAACAAGCATTCTTTCTTCCGTCGGGATTTATGTAAATTCTTTTAAGCTGAAACTATGCCATATAGGGCGATTGTACAATCCTTTGTCAGCTCTCGCAAGTTAAATGAGGTCAGGGTCAGGCTGGGTTAGGATTGCACAGGAGGTCTCCGAAGAGAGCTCAGGATGCAGCAGGAAGTGGTCACGGTCACAAGGCAACGGGGCAGCCTCGGACTTTCCCTGGCCCAGGCGTGAAGCAGCGCCTTGCGTGTTTGGACCAGCCTGCAAATAGACCTGCTGTCTTGACTTGGAGTGAAAGCCAATGTCCCGCCCCTATAACAGCCGTATCCCGTTGCATGCTTGGCAAGCTTAAAAATATTAACACTACCGTCCTGGCCAAAAACTCATCTGGGACTGTAGGTTTTCTGGTCAAATTGATTATCTGCTTTGACTTATTTAGGCAATTAGTCTTTTATTTGTTTGTTTGTTTGTTTGTTCACCATTTGTTTTCCAGATAAACCATGAACAAATATCCACTTTTTTAGAATGTTTCTCATGAAAAGCTTTTGCAACCAATTTCTTTTTTTGCAATTGCACTATGAGCCAGATTACGATGAGCTGTCCAACTTTCAAAAGAGTTCAATGTTTAATAACCTACAGTGAGTACAGGCAGTGGAGACTTTCAGTATCAGATACTCATGATAGAAAAACTTCAACAGAAATACATTTTTAATAAAAAAAAAACCAACCATGCCCAAACTGATTTTTTTTAGTCTGCAAAGCTGTAAACTTAGGGGACTGTGCTGTTTATTCATCTCGCTTGTCAGTCTCCCTGAATAATTTCTTAGCATACTGGGCAGTTTTTATTAAACTGAAAAAAAAAAAGAAAAAGGGGTAGATGCCTCAAAGTTAATTACATTCTATTATTTTTAGGCACAACAGTGTCTTGTCAGAGGAGATGGATCCAGAGCAGTACCTCCACTGCCAGGTGTGACTTAATAGGCACATAAGGACTGCTCAGCTGAATATCACAGTTTTATCTCCAGACCAGCCATCTCAGGGTTGCCTCTTAACCAGAGAGCACACAGAAGGTAATGGAGATTATTGTAATCATCAGATGGTTGATGGCTCAAAGAACATAAAACCACAGGAAAGGAGGCTGCATTAATTCCAGTGGTCATGGAGTAACTCTACTTTTTATGTGGAGGGAAAATACATCAAAAGCTGGCTTTGTTTCAGAAAATGTTGATATGCCATATGAGTAAATCAAAATTAAATTTATACATTGATTTTTTTTCATTTTTATATTGTCTGTGAAATTCATATGTTATTTCATAACCTGCTGTGCCTGTCCAGATCAAAACAGGTGTCAAAATGCCAAACATTTTCTGCTTAGTGAGAATGCTCAGTATCTATCTGGCTTTCTTTAAGTATCTGTTTTGCAGAGAAGAGTAGGACTGGGCAGGGAGCTGTTTGGTTATTGTTAATTTTATATTATCGTACCTTGTGCTATTTCATTTTATCTTCCATCTGCATTTCATAGGGAAATAAGATCATTTCGAGATATATGTGTTCCTGATTTGCGCTCTTCTTGCCAGATCCACACCCTCTGACCTTGTCTCTTGCAGCAGTCTCCTTGTCCATCTAGCTGTGCAATCTCAGTGCAAGTCTCCAAAGACCTTTACCTCTACATCTCACCAACTTTGTGACCATGGGAAGCTGCGTCCAACACTGCATCTGGACAAAGCCTCAAGCCAGGACCTGTGATTTACCCAGTCCCTCACCAAGCTGGTTCCCTCCTTGCAGCCAGTAGTTTGCCTTGCATTTCCACCCTCCCACGACCCCCAGAAGACCAGATGGAGCTGCTCCTCCAGCAAGAAAACTCTCATGGATGTCCTCCTTTGCTAGACAGTATTTTCATGACAATGAAATGACAATGAAAGCAGCAACTGGGGCAATGTTGGAATAACAGCCATACAGGGTGGTGAGGCAGCACCTCAAATTTAGCCTGATGTCTCAGAAGCTGTAGAGCTCCTTGTAGTGGGGTGCCGGTGCCCATAGTTACTGCTTTCATCTTGATGTTCTCCTCACAGTTAAGGGTTTGGTAATGTAGCAGCGAAGTTAGATGCCAGTAAAAAGGATATAATCAGCCATGTCTTGGCTTCACAAAATGTCTTATGGTACTGTGGTATCTCACCCTGCAAAAGCAATTTTTGTCCCAAGAAGGAGAAAAGGCCTACTGAGGAAATATCTACAATGTGGCTGAGGAGCTTGTGATAATAGTGCAGTAACTATTGCTAGGAGTAAACATGAATAAATCTAGCCAATGATTGCAGTCTGTAAAAACTTTCCCCACTCAGAAAACTCTATCAGCACAGTTCCTCTTGGGCTCTGAAATATTTTTAAAGTAGATTGTTGTCATTTTTTTAATTTTCAATTTTCTTCCATCCGAACTTTGCATGTCCCTCAGCTCCCATTAAACACAATCCATCTGACCAGTAACCCTACACATGTGGTGAAAAAAAAGTAAAGAAAAAAAGGGGTCAGGGAAAGGTTGGTTGAATAGGCAATTAGTGGGAAATTTCATAAACAATAAGGGAAATGTGTTAGAGAGCAGCCTTTTTTTTTCTACATAAGTCTCCATTTCATCTCCAGGAATATTCTTTTCATGCATATTTAGTTTAAGAAAAAACCCACCATACATCTTCCAGGATATTTCTCGTTCTTCATTTATGATACTATAAATGTTTAGGTAATAATGCTGGTATTGGAAACAAGTCAAATGAGCGCAATCCAAATTAGTGGGCAAGCTACAGCAGAGTCTTTCATTTACAGTCCGTTTGATCAGACCACATTAAAATCAGCAAGACTTAAGCCTACTCTGTTTACAGCCCACAGGTTGTTATCTAGTTTCAAACCTTTCTGTTCAGAATTGTTAAGCCAGTGCTGTACTGCATGCAGCTCACCATTAATTGGAAGCTTGGATTCTAATGGCTGTTCTTTGGGGCGGGAGCTGGAAATCTTGAAACCCACACCATGCTCTGAAATGTATTCATTTAATTTAAAACCTTTACATAAAATTACCGGTTATTTGAAAGTTAAACACTTAGTCACAGTGTTCTGTATCAGATGCTATGAATTTATTCACATCTAGAATTTTAAATTACCTCCTTTACGTTTAAGATGCCAATTTTACTAGGCTACCTGAAACATCATTTGCATAGAGTTATTACATCAGGAAAGAAAAAATCCTCTCTTGTGTTCAGTGCCTTGTTTCTCTAATCCCCACAGACAGTGAGGAAGAAAGGCTGGCTTTATATTGTCAATTTCTTTTACTGCACCCATTGGCACTTGTCAATATTCCTTACCAGACAAAATGCGCAAATATTCTCGGACATGTAACAGCTTCACAAGTTTGCTGCCACTTATATGTGGATGTACTGTAAATGTCTACACATTAATCAATGGAAAAACAGGAATGTTTTGATGTTGCAAACCCACAAATGGAGGTCTACTAGCTGAGCTAATGAATCAGTTCCATGAAATGTTCGTACTTCTAAATCACTATCACATTTAATTTAAAAAAAAAAAAAATACAGGCAGCAGAGTACCTTCTTGTACTATTTAGTGGGAAAAAGTCACTGTATAACTAATGGAATCTTGTAAACATACACAGTTCCTTAGGGCTTTTCTGGGAAATGGAATAAGATATGCTTTCAAGGTACACGCTCCTGTTATTTTTAAACATGGGTTCCAACTGAAACATCCACAAGATCTGGGGCCATTCGGCACTGGACCTGTAGCTTTTCCCATAGGTCAATGCCCTAATTTATACACATTCTGCAGACTATCAGTAATGGTATTTATTCTTACGCAGTTGTGCAAACATATTGCCTTTCAGTCAGACAGGACTCAGTCACACCTACTTGCAGTCATTCTCTTGTCACACTGAGTTAGAGTGACCACTAACAAATAAGAAACAATTGAGAATCATGCCAGCATTTTCTTTTCTTACCTGACAGTTCTTCCTGAGGAGCCCTATGTGTTAGACCTGGCTAAATGTAGTTTGAGTAACTGAGCTCTGCCTAGCCAGCTGTCCCTGCAGTGATAACTCAGTGATGCATACTTCTCCACTCCTTGCCCTCGACTCTGAGCTGGACTTGTTTTGTGTATCATTTCTCAAAATAAACAAAACAGTTCAGTTCTGTTCTGGGAGGTCATTGAGATGACTATTCCCACCACGGCCTGCTCAAGCTTTTAATCATGAAACCAAGTCTAGAAGATGTATGTTGTGGGTCATCTTAAAAATTTAGTCCATCAGATGTCTCAGTCAGGTACTAAACTGGACTGCATCAGGGCTCCCATCTAGCTTATGCTCATGATCTTCCACCTTTCTGGAAAAAAACAAGGCAGGAATAGTTGAGACTGGAAAGAAAAGGATAATTCTCTACACCCAGGATTCAGTTGAGACATGGCAGGTGTGCGCATATGGACTCATGAGATCAGAAATGCTTCCATGTCCCACAATTTAAATAAAGTCTTAGAGATCAAGTACTTGTACTTATGTTAAAACCCTGAATGGAGTGATACACCCTTTGAGGGTATGGTGTATTTGAATTAATCTGAAAATTGAGGTTTTAGTTTGCAAGAATGGTGCAATAAAGTAAAGGAAATGAGAATGCTTTTATAAAAATAAAGGAAACAAGGAGAGAGTTTCACAAATTGGATGAAGACAGATGTTTTCTTTAACCTGTAGGCTAACAGTAAGGTTTTAAACCTGGGGAGCTCTGGTAATGAAACACCCACATATATTCCCGAACTGCCATTCCATAATCTGCCTGGTGCTTGCATTCTTACCTGCTAGTGCTCCAGTCCAATATGAGGCAAAAGGGCAGCAAAGCTATGAAAGGAAGTGTAGTCTTGTATGCAACAATTTTGCTTTTTATAATTTAGGACTCCCTGTTTTCAATTTGCGCACCATTTAATCTCAGGGCATACCATACAATTTGGAACAGCAGGTACTGAGGGTAAGCCACACGATAACACCTGACATTTAGGTCATTTGCACAGAGGATGAACAAGGAAATTTTCTCTCCCCTGACTTTAGATGTCTACCTCTGACTGTGTCTACATATGACCTAATAATCCTGAAGTCCCTCTACAGTAGTGAGAGAAACATGCTTTCCAGGGGTGACAGTTTTCACTAAATGTAGATGTCTACTTTGGGACAAGATGAATCACATCCTTGAAATGCCTGTGTCTTTCCATTAACTATAAATAGACCCACGCTGATTAACAGAGATATAGACACCTATGCTATAGATTCTGACATGCAGTCAGTTGAATCCCATCCAAACACTTAAGAGATGCTTACAAATAAAAGAAATATATTACACAAGTAATTGACAGTGAATATTACCACTCATTATCACACAAATCCTTAATCTTTTTCTCTGAAATATAAAGGAATTCTGTCTTTCTGGATTGTTTTCTTTTATGTGCTAGAATTTTAATCTTAGACCAGTGGATGAATCTGTGTATGTTTAAACACACTCTTCCTCCAAGACCTTTTAAACTGAGAGAAGAAACAATCAAAACTTCACAGAATTAAAAAAAAAAAAAAAATGGCTGGCACATTTTATACTTGTATAATAATTACTATTACTTGTATAATCTAATTACTACATAATTTTTAATAGTAAATATATGGACTTTAAATAATTTCTTCTCTGCACAAGAGTAGTGATATATTTGCATAACTCTCATACACTGCACGCAAGACAGGGTTTCCCCTCTACCACTCCTGTTCCTCTCATTCATATCTCACAGGACATGGAAATCTACCTGTCCATACAAAATAAAAAAGGCATTAAGTGTGAGTGAGAAAGCTGAGAGAAACTATGTATGGTATGTTCACTAACTTTTTATAATGGTCTTTACCAAAAACTCAGCCAAACTAAGGATAATTCATTTGCTCTTTACAGCATAATAAACTGTCACAAAATACACGTAAGTTGACTGCAATTGCTGTGTGACTTGTGACTGGAATCTTTTTTTGTGACTACCCAGAGTTTATTTCCATAAGTAGTTATACTCCTTGATGCTCACTCCCCTAAACTACTGCATTGTCTATGATTGTTTCAGTACTGATGCCCTGAGCATTTGCCTAGCTGGAATAAATAATTTCCATGGAAAACTTCTAGTGCCAGGCAGACTCTAAGTTAGATACGTAAAAACCAATAGCACAGCATTTGAACTCTTATCTTTTCATTTTGACTGCCAAAATCCTGATCTTAAGTCATTGATGGAGTAATCTACCATATAATAAAGGGTTGGAAAGCTTTCTTAAAATTTCCTGTGTCATGAACAGGGGATAATATTTCATTTGAAAAATTGTATTTAGGTCTCATGTGTCCCATAAGCTCTCTTTTCCACAGACTACTATAATAAACAATAAACTTACCCATTCTGTCTCACTTTGTGCAGTTCGTAATTCTTTAAAACTTTCCATTTTGTCTGTTTTCTTTGGAAACTAGTTTTTCATCATTGTGCTGCTATCTGATGGTAGGCATTAGAGTGATATACTATTTTTTCTGTAGTGAATCTGATATGAATCTGTAGGCTAATGCACACAGCATGGGAAATAAACAGGAATTAGAGAATAGTTGCAGGGCTATAGTCTTGTTGGGATCATGGAGATATGGTGGGATGGTTTGCATGACTGGAGGGTTGCAGTGGAGGGATACAGGCTCCATGGGAAAGACAGACCAGGAAAATGAGGAGGGGGAGTTGTCCTTTATGTGAGAGAACAACTGGAATGCATGGAGCTCTGGCTGGGGATAGATGGTGAGTCAACTGAGACCTTATGAGTAAGGAGTAAAGAGAAGACAGGTAAGGGTGGCATTGTAGTGGGTATCTGCTACAGGTTGCCTGACCAGGAAGAACCAGCGGATGAGGCCCTCTACAGACAGCCAGAATTAGCCTCAGGTTCACAGGCCCTGGTCTTCATGGGCTTCATTCAGCCACCCTGATATTTGAGGGAGGAATAACACAGTATGGCATAAGCAATCCAGCAGGTTCCTGTTACAACTTCCTGACCTAAGTGACAGAGGAGCCAACAAGGAGAGGTGCTCTGCTGGACCTCATACTCACCAACAAGGAGGAACTCATTGGGGACGTGAAGGTCAATGGCAGCTTTGGTTGCACTGACAATGAGATGGTGGAGTTCAGGATCCTGAGGGCAGGAAGCAGGGCAAAAATCAAGCTCACAACCCTGGACTTCAGAAGAGCAGACTTTGGCCACTTCGAAGTCCCATGGGATAAGGCTCTGGAGGGAAGAGGAGCCCAAGAAAGCTGTTTAATAGTCAAGGATCACCTCCTCCAAGTTCAAGAGCAATTCATCCCAATGATTAAGAAGTCAGGCAAAAACGCCAGAAGGCCTGCGTGGATGAACAAGGAGCTCCTGGCCAAACTCAAACATAAAAAGGAAGCATACAGAAGGTGGAAGTGGGTACAGGCAACCTGAGAATAGAGGCACTGTCCAAGCATGCAGAGATGTGGTTAGGAAAGCCAAAGCCCTCCTGAAGTTAAATTTTGTGAGGGTTGTAAAAAGCAACAGGAAAGGCTTCTGTAAGTACCTAAGTGGCAAAAGGAAAACTGTGGAAAATGTGGGTCCACTGCTGAATGGGGCAGAGGACCTGGTGACAAAGGTATTGAATGCTTTCTTCTCCTCAGGCTCTACTAGTAAGACTGATCTTCAGAAAACCCAGGTACCGATGACCAGGGGGAAAGCCTGGAGCAAAGAAAACTTACYCTTGATGGAAGAACATCAGGTTAGAGAATACATAAGCAAATTGGACACATAGCCCCTGATGGAATGAACCCGTGAGTGCTGAGGGAGCTGGCAGATGTCATTGTGAGGCCACTCTTGATAACCTTTGAATGATCATGGCAATTGGGAGAGGTGCCTGAAGACTGGAGAAAAGCAAGTGTTACTCCTATCTTCAAAAAGGGCAAGAAGGAGAACCCATGGAACTGCAGGCTGGTCAGCCTGACCTTGATGCCTGGGAAGGTTATGGAACACCTACTCCTGGGAATTATTGCCAGGCATATGGATGACATGAAGATGATAGGGAGTAATCAGCATAGATTCACAAAGGGGAAGTCATTCTTGACCAACCTGACAACCTTCTACAATGAAATGACTGGCCTGGTAGATGAGGGGAGAGCAGTGGATATTGTCTATCTTGGTTTCAGTAGCGCTTTTGACACTGTCTCCCATAAGATCCTCATAGAGAAGCTGTTGATGTATGGGCTGGGTGAGAACACAGTGTGGTGGATTAAAAATGACTGAACAGCCAAGCTCAGAGAGTGGTGATCAGTGGCACAAAGTCTAGTTGGAGGCCAGTTACTAGCGGTGTACCCCAAGAGACAATACCAAGTCCAATCCTGTTCAACATCTTTAATGATCTGGATGATGGGGGAGAGTGTAGCCTCAGCAAGTTTTCTGATGACACAAAACTGGAACGAATGGCTGATAAGCCAGAGGGTTGTGCTGCCATCCAGAGAGACCTTGACAGGCTGGAGAAAGGGACTGACAGGTACCTCATAAAGTTCAACAAAGGGAAGTGCAAAGTCTTGCACCTGGGGAGGAACAACCTCATGCACCAAAGTATGCTGGGGGCAACCCAGCTGGAAGATATCTTGGCAGAAAACGCCCTGGGGATCCTGGTGGACACCAAGTTGAACATAAGCCAGCAACGTGCCCTTGCTGCAAAGAAGGCTAATGGTATCCTGGGCTGCATCAGGCAAAGTATTGCCAGCAGGTCGAGGGAAGTGGTCCTTCCCCTCATCTCTGGTGAGGCCACATCTGGAGTGCTGGGTCCAGTTCTGGCCTCCCCAGCACAAGAGAGACATAAACATACTGGAAAGAGTCCAGCAAAGGGTCATGAAGATGATTAAGTGACTGGAGCATCTCTCCTATGAGGGAAGGCTGAGGGAGCTGCGACTGTTTAGCCTGGGAGGAGAAACTCATTTCATGGGGAAACTCATTGTTGTGTACAAATATCTGAAGGGAGGGTGTAAAGAAGACAGGATCTTTTCAGTGGTGCCCAGTGACAGAACCAGAGGCAATGAAATCATAGAATCATAGAATCATTAAGGTTGGAAAAGACCTCTAAGATCATCAAGTCCAACCATCAACCCAACACCTCCATGCCCATTAAACCATGTCCCTAAGCACCACATCTATACATCTTTTAAATACTTCCAGGGATGGTGACTCAATCACTTCCCTGGGCAGCCTGTTCCAATGATTGACCACTCTTTCAGTAAAGAAATTTTTCCTAATGTCCAATCTAAACCTCCCTTGGCGCAACTTGAGGCCATTTCCTCTCATCCTATCGCTAGTTGCTTGGGAGAAGAGACCGACACCCACCACGCTACAACCTCCTTCAGGTAGTTGTAGAGCACGATAAGGTATCCCCTCAGCCTCCTCTTCTCCAGGCTAAACAGTCCCAGTTCCCTCAGCCGCTCCTCATAAGAGGAGCACAAACTGAAACACAGCAGGTTCCCTCTGAACATCTGGAAATACTTTTTTACTTTCAGGGTCACCAAGCACAGGGACAGGTTGCCCAGAGAGGTTGTGGAGTCTGCATCCTTGGAAGTAYACAAAATCATCTGGACATGGTCCTGGGCAGCCTGTTGTAGGTGGTCCTGCTTGAGCAGGGAAGTTGGACCAGATGACCTCCAGAGGTCCCTTCCAACCTCAGCCATCCTGTGATTCTGTGAAATCCACTTTTTAAATTCAGTGGCAATATTATCAGTAACTCTCGTAAGATGTGCATTTTCCCAACAAAAGGTTTCCTAATAGGAAGAAGTAATTCAAAGAAATTTCAGTGTTCAACATGATTTTTTTTCCGTTTTTTTAAAATCCCTGCCAGAAATCCTCGTCCTTTTTCTCTGAAATTTAAATAGTTTAATTTGCTTGGTTTTTTGATTCCATTATCTTTTAATACAAGGGTTAAAACAAAAATGACTCAAGTATTTGTTTTATAAAGAACATTAAGGTCTTGTTTGGCATTTTAAGCTTTTCTGCAGGATTGATTGTCTTGAATGCATACAATAGAATTTTCAAGAACTTATTATTGTATTATTAGTATTATTATCACCATTATTATCATTGTTGGCATTATTATAATTATTATACTCTATTTAGCTACTACATTTTGAGAACATAATGTCTTGCTTTTGCAAGAGAAAAATTTGGTCAGACGCACATTATCGAAGTCTAGATGCTATAGGTGCCTAATCCTCCCTTGTAGCCAAGATGCAATACGTGAACTTCCAGTGCATACTCATTTCACTTATTTTAGATATTTATTTTAGAATGAGAAAAATCATTACAATTCCCAAGAAGTGAGAAAAGATTAGGGAAAAGTAGAAGCTGCCATCCACAAAGCCCAGCCAAAGCCAACATAGATATGTTGTAGCCAAAGACCTGATCAGAGACAAACCAAGACAGCGTGAACTTGACCAAATGGAGGACTTAATAAAAATGAAATAGTACTAACAGCAGGAATCAGAAATAGTACAGTGAAGCAGCCCTCTTCTTCCACTGAAGCCAAAATGAAGAAGTTACTTCCATTCTTCTAATCCTTTTGTGATCTAGCACTGTTTCAGAGAGTCTCTGTTCATTTGCTTTCTCTTCCTTTTCTCTCCTTCCAGTCATACACTCAAAACCCATACTATTTTTCTAACCTGCACTTTATTCTTAAGTATCAAGCTCTGTGGACCTCTTAGAAATAATTAGAATTCCCTCACAGGATAATATAATGAATCTTACATTAGTCTTTCTCATCTCCAGTTTTCTATCTTAGCTTTAAAATATCAGTCAGATTTAATCCCATGCCAGTTTTACTGAAGGACCATCTGTAGCTTCCCTTGGCCCTGGATCAGGACTGTTGTGCTTGTCCAGCTTTAGAATATATTAGCAATTACAGTGAATGCTGTCTCACCAAATCATGAATTGACTCACCAAATTAATGCCAAGGGATTTTTTTTTTCTTTTGAGCTTCTTTTTTTTCCCAAATTGGTTTCCATTTACTAAAAAAATATTGGCCCTCTACTGTAGACAATAAATCAAAGCAAGCCTGTTGTGTTGTATCCAAGTGGCTTATCTACTGTTCCWACTAACAATAGAAAGTATCACATTAGGGAAATCTATTGCCTCATCTGTGGAATCTGTCCTGAAATTAAAAAATGTTGCTGCCTGAATTAAATAACAAAACCTAAACCTGCAAATTTTTGTGATACAGGAGAAATGCCTTGAAGGAACTASAAAACTGAGGAAATAGCTTTAAGTCATCTCCTAAGTGGATTTGCTCTTTTTAACTTTGGAGGGGAAGCCTAGTGTCTTCAGAATCCCCCTAGATCTACTCCTTACAATAGATTATGGGTTTTGATATGCATATTATTACATTGTTTAGGAAYGAGAAAAGAACAAATAGATATCTGAGATTATTTAAAACTTTTTGAGATTGCTAGTGAGGCTTGTGAGCCAATGAATTTCACCTGCATGGACTAAGCTTGGATTTTCAGGGTTTTTTTCCTCTGTATCCTCTAGTTCTCTTAGCACAGTCCCGAGAGCGACATTTGGGAATCTCCCCTTGCAACAAGAGATGGAACCAGAAGGACAGCTCAATTCAGCTTGAAGCTGGACTTTGCAAAGGAAATGTGGTGAATGTAGAATGTGCTTGAAGAGAAATTAACTGGCAAAATTCATCACAAATAAGATGATGGGGAAGAAGCYAGGGACTGAGGTGAGATTTACCTTCTAACAGGTTACCAGTTAGTTTTAAAGCATAGAGCCACTTGTGATTATAGGTCGGCTTTCAAAAATGGTGTTGAAAATTTATGACAACTAAAAGGAAGAACTACAAAGATGTTTTGATGACTGAAGAAGAGGACCTTGAAAAACTTAAAGCATATGCTTTTAAATAAGTAACCAGGAGGAAGGTCAGGTCTGAACTTACAGAGGAGTAATAAATGGTTCATATACTAACTTGTCTTGCTGTGAATTATTTATATGTCCACACTAACAAATGTTTCTGGTTTGTTTGTTTGTTTTCCATCAAGGAGCACTTTACGTAATTGCTCAGAATATATAAATACTTCCATGGGAAGAAATTACTGAGGGTTGCAGTGAGAGAGAGACATAAGGCGAGTGTCTGGCACTGGAATCTCAGTTCATATCAGAAGACCTAGCACTTCTGAAGTGAGTTGCCCAATTGTCCTTGCTTATTCTTGCTTAAACAGAGTACAGGCTGTTTTCCTTTTTAATGAAATTGAGTCAAAGAGGCTAATGGGTGTTAGTAAACTGGAACTAGACCAGTCTGAAATGCGTGTAGAGCAGACATTGTCTAATCAACAATTGCTCACTGATAGTTGGTGGAAACATAGTCAAAAAGCACCATTTGTTCAAGGCTCATTGAGACAYGTTCAGTTAGACAGTGGATATTTTGTTGCTACTGTAAGCCAGATAGATACATTGCAAATGAGATTTTTTGCATACTTCTATCTCATTTTGGTGATTCTTCATGTCATTGTCCTTTCCCTTCTAGTTTCTTTGCAATTATAACATTGCAGTCTGGTGTTTCATTTTCTTTGTTGTGGATTACGGAATAATTTTCTGAGGAATCCATCGCCACAATGACATCTGTCTTCCTTTCTCTGTAAACTAATCACCACCTAGCTGTTCAGTGCATTTCCTCTGCTGCTTATTGCATCAAACACAGGGACGAGCAGCAATTGCCTCTCTGGAACATGACTAGAACCCTCAAGGAGAACTGGAGGACTGCTAGAAAGTTACAGTCTTTGACTATTATTTTAGATACGCTCTGATGACCAAAACTGCATGCCTCAATTCTGCCCAGTTGCCTTACTGACCTACTTGAATAGCCTGACAGAGCTTTAAAACCATACTTAAAATGCCAACTAGTGAGGCACACAATTTTCGCAGGGTGCATGCACCCTTCCACCAAAAGGACTACTTTTCAAAAATAATATTTTTTCATTGCTCAAGTTCCAGATTATGTTATTTCATAATCCCGTAGGCCACTAAGGAGATTTGAGAATTGGTCCAAACTGTGTACCAGTAACAATTTCTCACATTTTTTTTTTTCTTAAACCAAAGTGTTTTGGCAAGTCATTTTGATGACTATTTATTAACCATGAAATTGCTTGAAACACCTAATTGTATCAGAAATTAGAATTTCAAAATATGAAATATCTTAGGCCTGCACCCTGCAAAAAACATATGTGCACAGTGTGAACACTTTGGCATTGCATAAATCTATAAGGTTAAGGAGTAAACTGGTTTGGCCTGAATATGTAGGTGTAGTATTATTTCTGTTAGCTGATTAGCTAAATATAATTGCTCAAATCAGCTGTCTAATGCTAATATTTGGTTTAAGTTCAAAACTCTCAGTCTCCAAATTTTTACTGGATTTACTAAAAATTAATGTTTGCTGCAAACATTTCTCCTGGAAAGCTGCTGGTGGAATATCTGAGATGAAACTATCATGGAAAATGTGTCAGTGAATTTGTGAAGCTAGAAACAACCTCCAGATGATACCATGTTCTTTCAAAAGCCCTAAAGCTCCTTATATTTCCCATTGATTTTTCTTTAAACAACAGGAACAAGCCTGAAGATGTTAAACATCCTTATATTTCTGATTGATTTCTTAAAAATAACAGAAAAAAGCTCACAAATATATTTTCCTCATGTTATTTTTGGCAATTATTTTACCTTGTCATAATACATATATCATCACTTAAATGTTATTAAGAGGGTTAAACAAGCCGTAAAGCATCTTTTCCTTTTATTGTGTTGCTGTTGGAAACATGATCACACTAATAGCACTCACACTATATTTACTTTAAGGAAAATATTATCAGACAGTATTATTGATGTGACTTAATAACAGAGAAAAGACATTACAAGTGCTGGATCAGATTTCTCATGAGAATAATCATTTCCTTACACCTAAAATCACTTTTCCCTTCTTCTTCTTCTTCTTCTTCAAAGCATTGTACTTTAAAACACAGAGCTGATAAAGCTCATTGATCCATCCAGGCTTCTGTTGCTATCTGTGCATGTCATCTGGCTTCCTAATATTCACATAGCTCGTACACTTGCTTTGGGGTAAAATTCCTGTTTAACTACTCCAGAATGTTTAACTTCATGATTGAAACCTTATAGTAATCTATTATCATACAGGAAAAAAAGTGGCATACTTGTGCTACTTATCTCTTTAAATTATATGTGTGCTTTTTTCATAAGTGATGGTATTTTACAGTGCCATATGACTTGATGATGTACCATACAGATCAAAGCAGATTTTGCAGCAACATATGAAAGAAATACAGCAAATAAAATATACAGGGAATTTTATTTAATTTTATTTTAATAAATGCTTCTGCATTACTTCCTTTCATACATACTAGGTTGGAGCATCTTTCATAAAACTACCATTCTTGAGTAGCTATGTTTCCAGGAGGAGATATCTGGGCCATACTTCAGCAAAACATTTAAGATTTTGTTTAACTAACTCCAAAACAGGAACTGTTCATGGACAGCTAAATGCCCTAAATGTCAAGGTCCCATAGATACGAAGAAATCAACAGTAATGCCAGGAAGCCATCCCAGATAAGAGGAGATTTGGAAGCAGAAATAAAGAATGGGAACTGTATGGTAACATATAAGTCAAACATTTTAAAAATGTAACAACTTGGCAGATTTTTATTCACTTGATAGAAACATCAAGAATTGTCTGGTTAGCTGTGTCCTGTAAAGTTGAAGACAAGAAGCCGGCATTTAAAAACACAATAGCTACAAATAAATTCATAGATCAGGAATAAATATATTGCTGCATACAGACACAAAAATTTGAAGTAGTGATGTGGAAGAGGTGGAAATGTTCACAAGGTACTTTGTTTCTGTGTTTGGAATTAAAGTGTTTGGAACGAAACCTGTGTTGTAGGAAGCATCTGAGGCCCCACTTGACACTAAAATTAAATCTTTTCCAGTCAACACATCCAGAAAACATATTCCTTTGAACATTCAGGAACTAGATAAGGAGCTCTCTAAACCAAAGAAGGGCTCAAATCATCAATTTGGAGAAGGGCTGAAGTGCATCTTTTGATCTCTTACACCTTTTGAAATAATGAAGTGTTAAGCATGTGCTGAATCACAGTGACACCTCTATAAACTGTAGTTAAAGCTAAGCGGACTCTTAAGTATTTTGTAAACTCATTCCTAGAAAGATTGCATTATGTAGGCAATGTGGTTTCCAAATTATGAACAAGGCATAACTTTGCCCTTAAAACCAACAAAAGCTGAAGTTAGAGGAAAAAGTGGTAGTGTTGGTGAATCAAAACTGAAGCTAGGAAAAAAAGAAAAAGGGACCAGGACTTGAATGACTACTGGCTTCATTTTTTCAAAATCACAACATTAACAAACCATAGAAKCATAGAATCATAGAATAGTTTGGGTTGGAAGGGACCTTTAAAGGTCATCTAGTCCAACCCCCCTGCCATGGGCAGGGACATCTTCAACTAGATCATGTTTACGAAGACAACTTTCTTTACTCTTGCTCCTGGTTTATAAATAACAGCATATAAAATAAGTATTTTACTTCTTAATCAGGATTCTTAGCTAGTTTTGCAGTAACAGTGGTAGTAATTTTGGAGCTGTGCCTACATCCAAACACATCCAATTTTAGCAGATGCTTGGAAGCTGAAGTCCCACATTCTCTTGCGGTTGTCTTTACCAGATCATAATATTTAACATACTTGTCACCTTAATCAGTTTTAAACATTTCACACCAGCTTTTACTGACCTACTTCACAACACGCTTCCTAAGAATCATGGGTTATATATCCCATGAAAGTACAATAATGGTATATATTCCAGCAGCTTGGTGAGTCTGGGAGTTCAAGACGACTGGGATTTAGTTCCAGATTCAAGCACYGGCATTAGGCTTAGTACAGAATAATAAATCTGGGAAGTTATTCAGCTGCTCAAAGATGCATGTCTAACTTCAGCAGAGTGAAACATCCCTTCAGGCTCTGTTGGGTAGCCTGATATCCATTAACGATAATGGGAAATTAGCCACCTAGATCACACATAGACACAGGCACTGGTGACTTCAGTGTTCAAGTGTGTGAATCTTGAGCGGCTACAATCCGGGCAGCATGCTGATGCATAAGCAATAGGCATCCTGGGCCACTTGAGGTGCCTTAAGAGTATCAGAGAAATCTGCACAGATTGGCAGATATGATGCAAGACGGAGACCTGCACCTTTCTGCAGATACAGATACTCCACAGCACCTGTTTAGCTGACTGAATCCTACCCTTTGTGTTCAATAAATTGGTTTAGCTCACACGGTCATCTTGGCTTTGTTACAACACTAATTTGGATCTCTGTTCTCTGTCAGGCTGCCTCTTTCAAGGACCGTTGCAATTCACAGTGGGGTTTATTGCATCTAGCTTTAGCCATATCCTCAAAGACATCCTTGTAGCTATTCAGAAATCAACTGGATGAGGCCCTAAGCAACCTTATCTAAGTTGGTGGTGCTTTGAGCAGGAAGTTGGACCAGATGATCCCCAGAGGTCTTTTCCAACCTGCAGGACTGTGGTTCTGCTTACATCTGAACCGACTACCCTGGGCTGCTCTGAGAGCCAGCGAATGGGTGCTCAGGGGGGGCACATGTGACAAATGTAGGCACCAACTCCAGGGTGAGGTGAATTGCACCCTACATGTGCCGATTTCTTGCCACTGACCCTAAAGAGAGYGTATAGTGACAGATTCAGATGTAGACACCCGCACTGAAGATCTCTACAGCGGGGCAGGTAAATCCCTCCCTTAATAACTGTGAGATCTCTATCTTCTCAAATTTGTTTGCCTTTGTCAATAAGAAAAAAAAAATCAATCTATTTCTAAGGTAGAAGTATTTTAAATGCATTATATTACATCCATATTAATTTACTCATATAATATATAGTACCTTTATTATAGCTAACACACAGGTAGACAGTATGGTCACATAAAACTTGTTTCCCTCAGAAATTAAGTTTAGTAATGTAGTGGGGTAGCAAAGCCTAAGAGAACAGTGGCAGGAAGCATATTTAATGGTTAGTGAGATAGCCTTTTTTCCCAACTTTTATCTCCACTTGCTGTGTGACCATAGGCAAGGCACTGTGCCTCAGTTTATTCAAATGTAAAATGGTTATAATTAATATTCAGCATAATTAATGATTAAGTGCCTTGAGAACATGTGATGAAATAAGCTCTAGAAGAGCAGAGTATTCTTGCTTCAACCTCTTTAAAACTGTATCCCCTTGCCACATATTTTCAAAAAGTCTACAACTCCTTACTAGAGCTAAATGACTAATTCAAATGAATAATTTATCTGAAGAATTTTGCTTTGTGTTCTCTTTGCAAATTGTTCTCAAATAGACTGCAAAATTCTGGGCTTATTAGTTATTGCCAAATTATGCACAGATCTCTTCAGTGACTAATTCTGTGTCTGAAGATCACTGAATTTTTTCCTGAAAATTTTAGTAATTTGCTGTTTGCACTGTGCTGGTAGTCCTTTCCTATTATTGAAAAGCATATGTAATTAATCAATGCAGTTGTACCTATGTGTAATGATATTTTATAAATAAATACATATATATGAAAAATTCCTGATTCATGGATTTTAAAGGTCAGAGAGCACCAGGAGACCACCTACTCAGAACATCTGTAGAGTCAGTTTCCCCTGAGTTGAGCCTAATAATTTGTGCTTGACTCAAARTGGCAGGCTCCTTTTAAGAGGATCTGCAAAAGATTATTGAGAAAAGGAAGCATATTTTCAATAGACTTAAATTCACTATATGGGGATTCTTTCTTCTCCTTCCACTAGGAATCAAAGATGACTAGAAACTATTGGATTAAATTACATCCTCCGTTCATTCTTGATTGGATGACTTCAAGAGGCAGAGGACAATGCACTGCTATTGGTAGGTTCTTCCAATACTTAATTACCCTCCGTGTTAGAAAAGTTTCTTACTCGTAATATGAATTTGTCAGGCTTTAATTTCCCATTATCAGTTCTTGTTAATAACTTCCTATGCCAGTACTCCCTGTGAAAGTACTTGCACATCACAGTCAAGTCACCTCTTGATCTTTTTCATGAGCTAAACAGATCGAGTTTCTTGAGTTGTTTAYTGTAAACAAGTTTTTAAGCCCTCAAATAATAGTTTCTTCTGAACAGTCTTGAATTTGTTGACATGCTTTAATATTCTACTGCCAGTCTCAGCAGTGCCATTTATATAGCTAAAGTTCATGACATATTGATTAAGAACATCCATTTCCTGCTCAGAGATCAGGAGAAATATCGTTGTGACTGTTGCCAGACAAATGATGAATCATACATACATAAAAAAAAAAAAGTTTCAGTTACACACACAAATTCATTTTTGGTCAATGCAAATATTTCATTTGACTGAAAATGAAATCTTTTTTTTAGTATATATTTGTACCTACTCGATCTATTTAAAATTCTTTGGTTAAAATTGGCATATTTTTAAAACAAATATGCTAATTTGAAAGAKAAATAAAAATACATATAATTTGTAAAATGAGTAAGTACAATGGTTAATTTTATGTGTCTTTGAATGAAATGCAGGACTCAAGTTTTGATCTGTTTGAGCTTCTACTTTTCAGTGATATTGAAAATGATCTAAATAAGTTTTATCTGGCTCTCTGTGTGACTTATGCCATTAACTGCATGAATTGTTATTGTTAGAACGCAACATGCAGTGAGATATTTTTCCCAACTAAGGTTCAGAATTAAAATTAATTTTTCACAAACAATTTATTTTTACCTACAGGAAAGCAAGCAAGAAATAAGATGACCCACATCAAACTGAACCAAAATTTGCCTTAAAATCAGAAAATAAAATCCAACCCTGAGAGAAATATATTCACCATGTACACATCAGGAAAACAGGTTACAGCAAAGCCCTGCTCTGTGGCCTCTTCTAGACCCCCGATATTCAATAGATACAGTCATATTGGATTCAGTAGAGCTTGGATCAGGCTCTGAGCACAAGAGTTTCTTGACATCACATAGCGGGTTATATGAATGGACACTTTCCTTTACTTTACGCCTTCACCATCTGTTCTGCCCTCTAATTACAAATGCAAAATGAACATAATTAAATATTGGCATCAAACAAAAATAAGCTAGAAGTTATTTCAATGCATATGCATGATCTTTATTAAATGCAACAGGCATCTGTTTTGTTTTCTTATGTTTCGAGACACAGATAGAGTGAAATTCCTTTTTCCTGACAGAAAGGATACTTTTTATTAGTAAATTGGAATTAAATACAAGAGGTAACACTTTACAACAGTTGGTAAACCACAGTTTCTGTAAACAGAGACTCAGGCCTGAGTTCTTTTCTGAGGAAGCACAAGAGGAACAACAAAAACCAGGAAGGAAAGCTATTACTAAACTTTGTTCTGACTGACTACTGGTCGAGCTCTTGGTCCAGGTGCCACTGGAGCTGTGCAATTCAGGTAGAAGTAACAACTTTTGAGTAGGCGTAAAGACTCATGCCACTTCCCCCTTGMAACCCAAGCTATTCATCAGCAGGTGCTGGCCCAAGCTAGTGTCTGCCTTCCATAACGGTGTAGACCCTCTTATGCTTAATCCTTGTAAAGTGTTACTTATTAAGTATCTTGGTACTTTACAGTGTCTATATGGGGTGTAAGGAAGCATAGCCATCCCTATTTTTCAGATAAAGAGGGGCAGCTCAGAGGCATTAYGATCTGTACGTACCCCACAATGCAAACATAACAAATAGATATATCTATACCAGCAAATAAAAAAAGGGATAGGGAGTCATCTCTGGGCCTGAGCCCATGTGGCATACAATGGCTTGTGTCCAGGCTGCTCAGGATCAACCTCCTCTAGAGCTGCRTTGGTATTACATAGTACTTGGTCTTATATTTCTTCAGGGTTCCAGTGTCCCAAGCTATGATTCTTCTTTTTTGGTGTGATTATTTAGTTCAGAGTCCCTGAAATAATGAGGGACTGTGCTGCAGCCTGCCAGAATGATGTTTTTATAGCTTGAAACATGTGTAGTATGTCCTAGGTGTAGCCAGAAAGCACATGGCTGGTGGTCAGCACAGATTCCCCTTAAGCAGTGTTGGAGTGTTTTGACTGGGAGAAGGCAAACTTGCTGCCAGCCTGTCCAACCTGCTCTCCAGAGGAGTCAGCTGTCCTCCAAAGCGTGCCTGGGTTTTGTGTCAGAGAGCTGAGGGAGCTGGCCCAAAAAGCCAGGAAGGAGGTGGTGTTCACCAGAGCTCGGTGGCTTGCACACAGCAGAGTAACTGTACTCATTAAGACTAGACCCATAGGAGAAGTCAGTTGCTATAGCACTTGCACTGCAATAATGGTCAGGCCTTTGGTCACTCGAGTAATTTGGAGTCCTGGATTCGGCCTATGGAGTCCCTACAGAGGCCCCAGGGAGACTGGGGTATCCCTGACTGGGATCTGCAAAATGCAGCCTGACAAGAGCTACCTAAGCTACTCGGTAAGATAGCTATGGAGAGAAGTGTGTTTTAAAATAAACCATTCTCTGGCAGTTAATTTCTGAAACCCAGGCTTCACTTTGAATTCACAGTCATGAATCCTTTCCAGTATTATTATACTGAAACTGTTCCTTCATCATATATTTCATAGTAAGCATTTACTGGATCATAGACTAGAAGTGAAGTGTCCCAGTTCTTAGGCTGTGCTTTACCACAAAGATAAAAACCTCTCTTCTCTTTTTCTCTGTCCCCTTTCTATGCAACCTGGACAGAAGCTGCTTGATATAAAAAAAGAATCCATGAGAGTGAGTCGACTAGAGCATCTTACCTTGGGAGGCAAGGCTTACAGTCACCCTCGAGTAGGCAAACACTCCTACAGTTTGGTTCAATGCCCCAACGGCAAAGCAGTTGGGTAATGCTAGTACAGTCCATGTTTGCTGCAGTGCTCACCACTTCATGTTGGCAATACCTACTCACCCTGGTCTGGCATCAAAAACCCAGGAAATGAACCTGGTGTTTATGTCCCAGTGGAACTCTAACATAAGTTAGAGAAGATTATCAGTATGAAATTTTCTCTTTTGGAGGCAGGGGGGTGCACCCTGTTGCAATTCTGATTTGGTTTTGTTTTCACTTCACTGTTCTTCTACATGCACCAGCAATGTCTTGCCGTCAACTGAACTAAATGACTTCTCAGTGAGCATGGGGATGGAATACAMTATGTTGTAGGTTAGGTGATACACATTTCAGGACTGGTGTGTAAACTGCCACCAGCAAATACGGGCCGAGTCCTGTGTTGTCAGTGAGCTCCCACAAGTTGTCCTCTTCTGAGGATGGTAACAAGCAGCTCAGCACTGTCAAGTCTTCATCAGTTTGGGGCTTGTACAAAAGCAGATCATTAGGCACTCTCAGCTGGATTTTCTCTGCCCTAACTTCAACTCTAAAAATTGGGTGTGTAGTCCAATTTTGTCATTTGGGCTCCCTCTAGAGCCAACTGAGGAAGACAGATGCTCTACCACATCATTTCTTCAGTCACAAGATATGTGTCCAAGACAAATAGGGTGACTCACCCAACAAGCATAGAGAGAATCCTGATGATTAGCTCAGTCTAGATGCCTAAAATTAGGAGAGAAGAAAACCGCCCATATGGGTTTTCCTAGTGAAAACTGAGGAATGTTTCACGTCAGTTTGGGGATTTAAGTTTTCAGCTAGAATACAACTCAGTATCTGCAGCTATTGGTGTATTTATTGCTAAACCAAGCAGTGCTAGATCTTTTTGTGAATTTTCTGCTGCTATAAAGTCAGTGGTAGATTGAGTGTATAAACCAGTCCCCATGGGCAATTGAATGGAATTCTTCTCTTCCTTGATCACCTGTTGAAAATTGGTAGTGATTATTACACTACTGCAACTCTCTTGCCCGTTGATCAACTTTGTTAATATAAATGTCTATTTTAAGAATTCCAATAAAAACAAACAAACCAACCCTATCTCCAGGTTGAATATTTGACTGTAAATGAAAGTTATAGCAGTGATATTTGACTGTAAATGAAAGTTATAGCAGTGGACAGGTATAAATTGCTCATATCTCCCAGACAAGTTTTTTCAAGAAAATCTCTTCCACATCTGCTGACCAGAGCCTAAAGAAGCCCTATAGAAAGGCTAAGCAATATTTACTTCAGAAGGTTTATATGGCTGATGTATATCTGGTAGAAGGAGAGAGGGAGTGTGATAGAGATATGAAATATGTTTTTAGAAGGAGGTGTGAGACGCAAAATTCATATCCAAGACACTCCACACTGTAATGATGTTCAGAATCACAGTCACCATTTCAGGCACTCCAAAAATTTTTCAGTATATGCCCTTCAGTGTTGTTTTTTAAACATAGAGGTTGTCTTGGGGAGGATAACATCAGCGTGGTACTGTACCTCACACAGTGTGAGGAGGAAAGAGTTTGTTTTTCCTAGAGTCCTGTTGAAGTGTTAATTTAAAGAAGTAATAATGTAAATCTTATTTCAAACATTCTTTCCCCCCTGGCAGACTTCTATATTAAGACATTTGGGTAATTGACCAATGTTACTGTAGCTCAGCAGGCATTATTTTCTTTTGGTAAAAGGATACCATAGTAAATTTCAATGAGAAGGAGTAAAAAAAAAAAAAAAATGAACAGACCTAAATAAGACTTGAATATGAAAGGAAAATATAAACCAGATGGGAATGATGGAGACACGTTTTCATATCTTTCTTTTCTTTTAAGATCGGTTTAAAAGTTTCCCTTCACTGCATTGGCTTTCTGCCGCTGAGTAACATGAGGCAACATATTTGTTCAGCAGCAGCAGCTGGGAACTATTCATTGGCTGCGTATTGCTAGCCAGCTACACCGGGGCTGGATTCAATGTCCAACGAAGTTCAATGGGAACATTCCCACTGCCTTCTGTGGGCACTGGAGCAGGTGCTGGAGGGGAAGGCCTGGTTCCCTTGAGGTCGATGGCAAAGCCTTCGGTGAGGCGAACCACTCCTTGGGTCCTGAAGACAAACCTGGCAACTCCACTGCCAGTCTTTTTGGGGAAGGAGAAGCCTTCCTGTTGCTTCTGTGCTATCACAAGCATCTCTGACCGTTAATAAGTTTGGAAGCTACCAAATAAGTAACCGTGGGACTGGTTGTAACAGTGCTGGACACTTCATCCCTCTTGCACCCACTAACAACGGAGAGGAATTTTTGTCTCGCTTTCTGCTCCTCCTAATTAAGCTACAGCGGCCATTGCGGCTCTGGGGCTCTTTCTTCAAGTCATTGTTTCTCAGTATGGTTTTACTGACACATGAAAAAAGCTCAGGGGCAGGAGTCGCATGGTGTTTTCTGCTGAAGCTTCAGCTTTAAAGCTGGGACTCAGACTGCCTCATTCTACTGCTGACAATTTAGCAAATGGTCCATGTTATGCCACTTTGATCTTGTGGAAGTTTTCAAAAATTTCATCCCTGAAGAAAGCTATAGGCCCAACAGATCCCCCAGTTCATTAGCAATCCTTTAGCAGTTCCCAACAATTAGAGCTGTCAGCCAGCCGAACTCTGTTCGGAGGCCGCACATTCAAAATCCCTGACTAATGACTTGGTAAAAAGACTTGACAGTGTGTTGCAATTTGTTATAATTGAATCTAAGCTGCATCAGCTGTTTGAGGGGCTGAAATGTTTTCAAACATTACATTGATTTAAATTAATGCCACAAAAATATTCAGAAATCGTGTCTGTCAGATTCAGTGCTAATAATCATGTTCTCTTCAGATACGAAGAAGACATTTCATCACCATTTGAAAGCATTGTCAAGCAGGCAGTTTAAATTCCCCCTCCTCCTCCGCCCTTAAGTGAAAAATAAGTTGATAATCATTATATTCATGAGAGGAAAGTGCTTGGTAACTGGAATGGGACGGGGTAGGAGGGAGAGGCCTCCTGAACTATGAGACCCTGGGGAAGTAAAATTTGAAAAGCCCATTACAAATAATAATTTTCACTGACTACCCTTCAATATAAAACTTCCAAAAAATTAAAACCAATTCTGCAGCAACTGTTGGAGGAAGTTCAAAAAGAGAATCATCTTTTCTAACTTGCTCTCTGCCTTTATTTTAACTGTAGACACATAAGCTGAACAGTGGGACATTTGGTAAGCAGACTTCCAGCACGGGCTTTCTGGTTAAAACTTGCATCTTCTTTCAGAATACCTTTCACTCAAAAGAGGTGCGCTGACATGAGATATCAAGGCAGCTTTACTTCCCAAATAAATTGTTTGTTCTGGTTGTTTAATCCTCTGTTAGTACTGGAAAGCTTTCCACTTAAATTGAGAGGGGCTCAGGCTGTAACCACTGAACCTGAATTTTCCTGCTTTGAATGCTCTAGAGTCTAAAAATGGAATTTATACTCCTTATTCCATGTATATGAGGGCTATTTAAAAGCCAGCTCCAGACAGAATTCGGGACTTTGCCCGTCCTGAAAATCAAGACAGTTTAGATTCAGTGGTTTTTCTCTCTCTTGAAGTACAGAACACCTTGAGTGGACAAAATTATGAGTTAAGATTTAATCAGTACAGAAATTTCAGTAGCGTAAAGGTCACTGAAGGAACACATTTCTCTCTAATATACCTATGCAATTTAGGCTGAGCTGAGACACTACAGGTTCTAGTTATCATCACATTACTTTGCCTAATAGACAAGGAAACTATTGACAAACCCTAACATAGAAAGAACTAATGAACTTTTCTGACCTACAGAAACTGATTGCAACCTGCTGTTGACATCAGTTTTACTCCTCTAAGGTTCTGAAAGTCACGGCATTTGCCTTACCAAAGGTGGATGTCTACTGTGTACATACCCAACTCTGAGCTTGTCAATGGATAGAACTAATGGGAGCAGTTCATCTCTTCATGAGGTCGATAAAGTCTCAGCATTCACAATACTGGGGCTTGAACTGTAGAAAACTGAGATAATCTCAGCTCCTAATCAGGATTTGGATGTTCTTAGAAAACTGGCTGATTACAAAACCAGGCAAAACCAGAAGCAAACAGACCCCACTCTGAATCTCTTCACATTGATAAACTCTTCTGAACTCTTGCTTGTTCTTTTCCAAGTTCATATCTGTTTTCCTACCCATTGCATTATGAATAATCCTTAATATTACTAACTACCTTTTTCTCTATATTTGCTATTAATATTGTGGACAGGATTTTTAATAGATTGCAAGGAAGGTCTCAGAAGAATCTTCAGTAAAAATGCAAAGACCCTCTGATACAAGTATATAAACATGCCTGTGTTACTTTAGAGGTAATGATGTAACATACTTTTTTATTTCTTACAAAGTTTTACACATGTAGACCTCTATATTAGCTAGATGGTATGTGGGGAACTAACAACATATTAGTTATTCTTTGAGTCTTGCCGATTTCACAAACGAGTGTGGCTCATAAAACTCCTTATATAAAAAAGCCTTCTATGCAATGTCTGATTATTAAAAAATGTCAACAGTCAGCTTTGAGTTCTTATACTTCAGCATTCCCAGGTTTTACAAAGATGTGTGTTCCAGGGACCATGGTTATCATTAAATAAATCACAGAATATTCCACTAACACATCCTATATTTATTTCACATATCCATTTTCTTTAAGTATTATGGACCTGATTCTATTAGGCAGGTGCAATTTCAGGAATGCTGATGTATGGCCCTTATTGAGTACTTAAGGCTGGATTTATTTCAATAACCTGATCTATTGAAGCTAGTCCTCTAGGCTCCCTCTATAGTCACAGGAGCATGAGAAGCACCTCCAGACAGTGATTTGCCTCACTACCTATCTTAGACAACCATCTCCAGATGCTGCTCCTGCCACAGGCATGTTGTTCATTCAGATGCCTTGCGAAGTCAGAGAACACTGCAGCTTTTCAGATGCTGATACAGAGTAAATTCCACAGATAAAATCCGTTAAACTTTTTTTGCCTTAAATCAACCTTCTTTTCATACTATAAGCTTGCCAGGAGTTGCCCTCTAATTCCACCAATGGTTCATGACAACATCTTATTTCATTTTCATAGCTATCTTCAGTTCATATGAAGCCACAGTACTGAGCCCACCCCCAAAGATAATGCTGCAATAAAAAGAAACCAAGTTTCTGAAAAGTGAGGACCTACACAAGACTCTTCAGCCATATTTTAGCATTTTAGGTATAATCTTATTCTGGTATACTTTGAGTGCCTAACAACATCTGCTGAAGTCAGAGGGAACAGCTTCATACTCATATGCTTACCAGTAAAAGTTTGAATTCAGGTACTACAATGTGAATTGGATGGCTTGATATTATGTGCTATTTGATAAAAATATAAAAGGTGAGATTTCTTCTTCTATATTAGAGTTATGCCTTACCTACTGTATGCCATATCAGTTTCTTGTTGCAGTCCCTATAGCATCCTTGAATCCCTACCGTGAATCGCTACCTTTTAGTTATTTCTAATGTACTTTCATGTTTCTTTTTTTGCTTTATTCCGTGAGGAGCTTGTCTGCTCAAAAATGTTAATAGTTTTGCTTTTTCTTCCACTGCAAATCAAAACATATAAACTAAAGTAAAAGATGATTTAGAAAGGTGGGAGAGAGGGAATGTTAATTATCCAAAGGTGTGATATCTACAAAAAGAGCCAAGTCACAAAAGGGTTATCCATTTAACTTAAATAGCCAAGTTAAACAAGACACAATTGGGGTTAATTTAGCTTTCCAGGCTTTCATAAACTCATACTTGGGAGGTCGAAGGAGGGAAGTCAATTAGCCCCAATTGTGTCTTGTTTAACTTGGCTGGGTGAATCACTAACCCTTTTGTAAGTTGGCTCTTTTTGTAGCTATCACACCTTTTCTATGACCAAACAGTTTTCTAACTTGCTTTTTTATTGATGTCAAATACTTTTTATCAGATATCACAGTTTCTTGGGTGTGGTGATTTGATAGCAGCATAATTAAATAACAAGAATGCATTCACCCATTTCAGTGCTCGGAGAAAACAAGTAAGTATGGATAGCGTTTTGAATGAAATCACATACTCAACAGGCTTTGTATTCATAGATTCCTGAAACAAACCCAAGTGCATAATCCACAGGGCTGTACGGAGCAGTCAGTGAAAACTGGCTGGAATGCTCGTGTGTTAAATTAGACACCAAAAGAAGCATCAACACTCCCATGGATGCGACAAAAMCAACACAGACAAAAACCTACTTAACTTTGTAAAAGAAGCCACTTACTTAGAAAAACATGTTCTGCTACTTTTAGGACTGTTGATGGAGCATCTTCTTGAACACTAGTAGCGCCAGTCGTTAGATTGTTTTTTTTATTCAACAGGCTGCTGAATTCAGTCTTAGCAATTGTTTCCACAAATATCAATAAAATGTTCCTGCTGACTGAGAGCTGAGTTATAGCCTTTGCACATAAGATGCAAACTGTGAGTAGAGAAAGAAACTTCTATCACAATGTCATCAAGCAATAATCCTTTCCTTCTGAAACAGACAGTGACAGAAATGTGGTAGAGACACACAGACAGCACATCTGCAATGGGACCCTGGCAACACACACCTTGAGTATGTGCCACTGTGGTCAACCTCTTGGTTTTATAGACCTCCTTTGTTGATGTCTTTGGCAGCTTAATTTGTCTTTTTTTTTTTTTTTTTGTCGTTACAGAGCATACGTATTCTGGGAATTGCCACTGCACTGGCATTCATCCATCATCTACCACACACACAACTTCCAGTTCCCTATATATGTCACACACATGCAAGCTACCAACATCACTTCAACATAGTATTTGTGTCCCAGTAGGGTGCTGCAAATATTTCAGTGTTGAAACCAAACAATATTTGAACAGTTAACAGAAGTGTAGGACCTGGATCTTGAGTAAGTATTTAACAGTTTTGTTAGATAATAGTATGATATCTGATATAATTTGCCTTTTCATTAGTTTAATTTCAGGTGTTACCTAGATATGAGAGTTTAKCAAGGGCCTTTGCTGAATATTTTGGCCCTAGCATTATCATTCCTCCTTGCAGTGTTACTGTACAGTGCTGCATTTCTTTGTGTGTGTGTGTTATTATGAATGTTTTGTCTGGTGGGCTTAAATATTACCAAAATATTGGAATTGTTCACTCTCCCCTACTGTGCAGAAGCACTGTGCATGTTAATTATCTTTAATCAGAAAGCTTTTTGGCAATTTAAAGAGATGAGAGATAGATTGAGTGACTGCCTGGAATTATTATGACTAAGGTGAATACAGTTCTTTCCGGTTTCTGGATAGTAGGGATAACTCAATATCGGCTCTGACTGGTACTTAGTATGCAATATGATGGATCCATCCAATGGAAACAACTTATTAATTAATTAAAAGTATAAAGAAGCCAGATAAATTCAGAAGGTTTTCCTTCTGATAACGTCTGTTTGAAAACAGTTGCTGCTAGAGGCGTTTATTAGGTGTGTACATAGTTACACACATGCTCACGATCCATGTGAGCTCATAGCCTTGTAACGTACAATGCAGTACTTGATGCTATGCTTTACTCATGTTGCATCTGCACTGAGTTGGAGGGGTTTAATTTCCTCACTTTCAAACTAACTTCCCATGTTTTTGTGGTCTCCCCTTTCTAAACCTGAGTTGCACACTAACAGATTCCAACAATATTGAATATAATTTTGATATATCATATCAAGCATTTTGCCTTTGCATTTTTTGTAGCATGACACAGAAGGGACTAAGGTAAAGAAAAAGTGTCTGCTCGGGTATCATAGGACAAAGTAGCTGTTTCAAGACATGCTCATTTAAAGTGTTAAGAATTTTTTCCTTAAACTTGTCCTGTTGTGATACTTGACCAGGCTCTTTGTGGGTATTTATCGTCATCCATTCTTATTATTTCAGTAGATTCCGTCACCTCTTTGATCTCGTTTAGTATTTTGTGCTGATCCGGAGGCTGGTAGCATAAGACCGCCAGTGTATTTGTACAACTTAGTGAGACTCAGCATACTTACAATTAGTGCCAAAATGGCATTTGGTCTTGTCATTACCACCCTCAGCAAAGCAGCCACAACACAGTCAGAGAGGCTTTTTCTCGCTATTGTGCTCCAGAGGATCTCTGCCTGCCGATAAGTAAAAGGGTGACTGCGAGTTCACATGCCTACAACGGCTGTAGTTTTGACTATTTAGCAAGCTCCAAAAGCCTTAGCTACTTTAAAGTCCCTTTCTTTCATTACAGACAGGGCCACATAAGTGCTGTAGAACATCATTTCCCTGACCAAATATGGCATGGTTTTCCTTTGGAATATAGTTTAATATTCTAGCACTTGAACTGAGGTGTACAGTGGTCAGTGGTGTATGGTGTTTGTCATTACAAGGAAAAGGGAAGGGAAGGGATGGAAAGAATCATTATAAACTTATGTAATGGTTGAACCAAAACAAATTTGTTTCCAAATGATCACTAAAATACAGGATTGATGCTTATGTTGAAAGAGAATAAACTCATACATTGCTGTCATAGAAGAATTAAGACAGCAGAAATCACTCTGAAAATGTAATATTCTCTCTTAGTTTTCTGAATTTATTTCCTCAAATTATGTTACCTCACAGAAAATATAAAATGCATGACAAAGGCCATGTTCTCCTGTTATTTCCAGAGGTTCTGTAACCTTCAGTGGATGTCTCCTGACACYCTGAAAACCTCTTCCATCTGCCTGCACTCTTTCTGAGTGTGCTCAGATGACAACTTTTGAAGTCTCTTAGTACTTTGCAGACATTGATTAGACCACATTATAGAAAGGGCTTTTATTAAATGAACAGCTGCTTTTGGGAGGATTTCTACCGTATGGGGAATCTTTGAGAGCTTTTCAAAATGAATAAAAAAGCAACCAGATCTTTCCAAAATTGCATTCTTCTAGGAAGATCGAGGGTACTCAGGCAGTGTGGATTGGGTTGGCAAGTAGAAGTTGCAGACTGATGTGGACAGGGAAGATCTGTAATCAAAAAAACAGGGCAGAAGGGTGCCCACCCCAAGTGTATGTGCACAAATAAAGAAGYGCTGAGAGGTCAGCATGATAGGGGAAGCTCATACACTTTTCCTGGGAGATCAGCACAATCGGGTACCTGTCTGAAGTGCTATACACTAATGTCTGCAACATGGGGAACAAACAGGAGGAATTAGACATCTACGTGCAGTTACAGCGCTATGAACTTGCTAGAATCAGGGAGATGTGATGGCATAGCTCACACAGCTAAGTGCTGCGGTAGGTATATACAAGAAAGATATGGACAACTGGAGTGAATCCAATAAAAGACCATGAAAAAGATTAAGGGACTGGTGTATCTGTCATATAAGAAGCGTCAAAGACATCTGAGACTATTCAGCCTGGAGAAGAGAAGGCTCAAGGAGATCTTATCCATGTTTATAAATACCTGATTGGGGAAGGGGGGGTGGTAAAGAAGATGTAGCCAGACTCATCTCCATGGTGCTCACTGATGGGACAGGAGGCAATGGGCACAAACTGAAACACAGGAAATTCCATTTAAACATAAGAAAAAAAWTTGTTACGGTCATGGTGGCCAAACACAGGAACAGGTTGCCCAGAGAGGTTGTGGATTCTCTGTCGTTGCACCTACTCAAACCCCAGACAGACACTATCCTGGGCAGCCTGCTCTAGCTGACCCTTCTCTGAGCAGGTGGCTCAGAGCACTACTCAATCTCCAGAAGTGCTTCTAGCCTCAATCATTGCATGAATATCAAGATAGGTGTGACCAGTGTATATTTTAGGCAAAGCAAGAAGCAAAAGACACCCATGATAAGGCAGAGCAAATAACTGCCATTTCAAGAGAAAAAGAGCTATTGGGAAAAAGTATCAGATTTTGAGTTAGAAAGGAATTGTTCAGGATATGTGTGATAAAGCTCACTGTGGCAGGGGAGAGAGAGAGCACCACCAATTCAGCGGGTCAGCAGAAGGCAATATAGAATGTGAATTTAATRTATGAGTTCTATAGGAACATACAGAGCATGAAATGGAGAGCATTGAGTTCCTTCCAAAAGACAGGCACGTAGATGTGATGTCATGCAGAAGGAAAGCATTAGATAGCCCTGTTCAGCTCTACTTTGTTTCTAACAAAACAGCCTCTAAATCCACTACTTCCTGCTACTACTAAACCTACTACCTTATAGTCTCTCCGTGTCTTCTAATTTTTAACCAGCCTTCTTGTTCTTCAAAGCCATCAACAGGTCAGGAGCTAACTCTATCAGCTATTCAATGGTCCAAAAAGGTACCTCTGCTCTTTTGGCAGCACTGCTGTTGATAGACACAGAAGGTTATGGAAAGTGTTTTTGGCTGGTGGGATGGTGCAGTTCCCATTGAAGAGTAGATTAACTCTGTGTGTGGCACCTTGCAAGGAAACCCTTCCCTTTTAATCAACGATTCCTATTAGAGTGGAAGGCGATGAATAAGGAAAAAGGGAGTTACTGGAATTCTTTGTCCATATGCATCCCGCTTCTGGTTAGCATGTGCCAGAGATGTGAATGCCTTAGCCACAGGGGTTTAATAGGTTTCACCTGTACCCACAAGCCGAATTACAAAGATGAAAAGGGAGCAAAACATACAACTTCTTTTCTGTTATTGCAAGTTTTATACCTGGCAAAGCCCACATTGCCACGTTGCTTTGCAGCAGCCATCTGCAGCTACTCTCCACCCTGAAAGATATTGAAAGTCTTGATGAGGATGGAAACTGCTTCTGTGTAGCATTGCCTGAGTTTTTCTTCAGCAATAGGACTTTTCTAGTAAACTTCACAGAGCCTGTGCACAGACTCAAGTGCTGATGTGCAAATGTCCATAAGTGTTAAATTCCTAGCACAGTCCCTGACAGGGTTCTGCTTTATTCCAGATAGCCATTTCCTGAGTTAGCCTTGGGGAATACTTAGGGACACAGAGGCATAATGTAAGCTGGAGACTGTTCCCAATAGGCAGTATCTATGAGATCACCCTGTTCTGGAGGAAGATAATTTGGTCATATCTCATACATGAGAAAACCTACCCTATTATCATATGGTATATTATATCAGTATAGCTATAAGCCTGAGAGTCCAGACAGTCCTTTTCCTTTTCTTAAACTGCTCTTATCCTTGCTGTGGGGTGAATAAGAGAACAAGAGGTGCCTACACACCACTGCTGAGGGAGGTAAACAGAAAATTCCCCCAAATCAGAGAAATTTTGTAATAGGAATTTACCTAGGTAGCTTTCAGATATTAGACTGGATTACTTTTTGAGAAGCATCCCCAGACATATAAATCTTTTGTGTCATCTTCGTAGCAGGCTATGGAAATACAAATCATCCAGGTAGAAAAGCCAATGTTTCCTCCACTCGAGTATTTATGTTTGTGACCATACAGAAAGCAATACAGGTTATTTGTATCAAAACTGCAGTTAATTCATGGTGCATTGTCAAAGATTTGCTATAATTGTTCTTGGGCCTACTTCTTCTCATTCCAGTGCAACTGGGATTTGTTGCGGTGGTGATTGCTTCTGCAGTAGACTTAAGTATTTCCAGGAATTGTGTCTTTTTCTGCCCAACAACTGCAATCTGTCATGCTCTGCCCTTGCTCTCTATATCTGTGCCATGACTACAGATGTCTTTCAAGCTAGACTATCAAGACGATGCATTTGCATTCTAGTGAGCTCAGCCGGTGCTGAACGATGTTTGGCCTATGGAATGTCACCTCCTCTCAGCCAATCTGTGTGATTCAAAAGGCACAGCTGTTGTGTAGAGGGGGAAAAAACCTCTCTCTCCTGGATGTTCAGGCATTCATCAAAAAATATCAGCTACTGAAATGTAATAATCAGATGTTATAGGTACACCTCAGAATGGGCATTTCCTCTTCCATCAGCTGTGCTATCTCACTGTGGCAGCATGAAGAATGGGCAAGTCTTTTTGATATATGAAGTCTTAATCTTTTATTCAGAAAGTATATCCTGATCAGTGTTTAAATGTGATAGGTTACAAAATGAAGAATCTTACTGTTTAAATTGCAGCCTTCAAGGCACAATGAGTCTGTTAATCTCCCTGCATAGTAACTCTATGGCAGCTATCATGATGGCATTTCTTCTGATCACAGTAATGTGATCCAAGCAGTTAAAAGGTGATTTCCTCCCTGTCTTTGATTCCCTTTCATACTCCTAGAATATTCTGGAAGGAGAGGTGTTCTACTGCCCTTGTTCACCCACTTTCTAGTCAGCCATTTACATTTGTATTACATCACCCTAATTGACTTTGAAATTTTCATTGAGCTAGAAAAGCTAGTCAGGGATTTTCTGCTAACTGGTCAAGCTAAAAACTAAAAGAAACCCACAGACATGGTTGATTACACTGTTCCAGAACCAAATATCAAGAATGCAGATTCTTCTGCAATTAGGGACCTGTAAACTATTTTTTTTTTTTGCCTACCAGATATGTCATTATGGCAACCTGCCCAGCTAACCTTTCTAACAGAACCATTCAAGCATAAGCTTCTCCTCACACTTGAGGACTTCTGAGCCCCTAAAGAGCTTAAGTTGTGTTTGAATGAAAGTATGTTGTCATACCGAGATATCCTGGGATGATTTACAGTGCGAGCTGAAGGCCAAGCAGTGGATTTTTTAATAATCATACAAAATTTTGAACTATTTCTTCAATGTGTTATAAATTACTCCAAGTGATGATGCTAGAAATCACAAAACTTTATCATTTATATTCTCATCAGACAGGCAAGCATCCCTCAAATTATGTTACTTTTTCCAGAAGTCAAAGGCCTCCAATACTGATCTGGAAATCTCATGATTTGATGAAAGATTGCATTTCATGACTTGTCCTGGAAAGAACGTGTTTTCTTGGCTTTGTTGGGCTACTTGTCCTGTTGACCTGTAAATGGGATGGATTTGCAGTAACAGAAACAGAAAGTTAAACTCTACCAGCATAGGAAGAACAAGATGCTCAGACCAGCACTGGCAGGTTGCCGAAGACATAACCAAAATTGTTTGGACAAGTGATGGGGGTGATTCAGTCTATATTCCTGTTCTTACCCGTGGTTACAGAAATTAAATTTAATAGCTCTGGACTAGTGTAGGGAACAAAAGAAAAGTTTTTTCACTGATGGATAGATTTCATCTCACTTGATGTTAGCTTAATAGAAATAAGGCAATAAATAAAACAGCATCACGTAGTATCTCTCTCTGGAAAATGACTGGCATCACCAGAGAGCATTTACTTATGGTAAATTCCTCAGATAGGTGGAATGAATCACCTGCTGGAAATGCTTATCTATTTCTACTGCATATAGGGAAGAAGCTGAGATCACTGGTTTACTCTGGATGTTTAACTTTCAAATGGCTAAAATCAACATTTTTRTCAAGTCAATTCCATTTAAGTTGCAACCTTTTCAGTGGATATGATTTCCACTTGCATTTCTCTGGCAATATGTGCATGTACCTCAGGATAAAGTACGTTATATCTGTTGTAGTTTCATTATGCATTGCCTCGTGACATACTTTGTGTATTATAGTTATCTTCTGCCTCATGTAAAGCAGGGGAAAGCTAATACAATAGTATAAATGTGGGTATGCAGAACTATACATTTTTAATGACTTCCACATGAAAGTGCTAGTATTTCCAGACACACAAAAAAAGTTTGTTTCCTTCACRCTCAGGTAGCTTTTATCTACATGAAGTTGTGAAAACGTTCTGCATGCTTGACCATCACATTTCATTTTAGAAAATGGAACATTTTTGGCTGCATGTGAATTATTTAAGTCAAATGGCAACGGTTTTTGAAAGAGAATGTTTGCAATTACAGGGATGTTCCTGAAAAGAACATTGTTCAGTTAGAAAGCCTATAAAACTTTAGGATGTTCATATAATATTAAAAAAGAATCTCCCTCGCTTACAATAGATGTGTAAACAATTAATAATTCATAACTAACAAATATGTTTAGTAACAATTCTGTTCCAAAGAGAGAAACAGAAAATGTAGAATGAAAACACCATTGACTCCAGACCCTACTATCATGGGGTCAATTATATCACAATGAGCATCTGCTCACAAACTCATGAAATCCCCTTGTAAAATTAGGTTGCTGACTCCCTACACATCTACTGGGCATACTGTTCAGATTCTCACTCCTTGGATGTTTATAAAACTTCTTCACATTTTAAGCCTCATTATTTTATGGACAGTTTATACCTGTTTGATCTTATGTCAACACTACCTTTCAAGCTGGAAGGGTAGTTCTCCCTGTATTGTTAAGCAGTCACTGGGAGCCAAGGCATGGGATTCATCTCAGAAAAATGGTCTGAAAGTTTTTCATTCACCCGAAGCTTCATCTATATAGCTAATGYAGAGAAGCAGTCAACTCTGGAAGAGACGAAACCTCATTCTAAGACAGACATATGTTAAGATCCTTAGATAGCTCTCATYAGTGCTTCACCCAGTTAGTATGGGTCTTCTCTACTGCAAATGTCTTGTCAGTTACATGCAYATGATGACTGCAATGTCTTTTTTCACAGCGGTATCTATTTTGTCAGCTGAAGTTCATCCTGTGTTTGTCTAATGCACATGATCTGGCTCTTCTATCTTACAGCAACAGCATTTTGCAAAAGTTCTTGTTGCTAGCCTCCACTTTCCTTGACCTCAGAACTAGTCTATTTCCTCACATTTCTAGTTCTCTTGATCTCCTGGTCAACTGGTTCTTCCTATATGTTCTTCCAATGCTCCTCTATGATGAGAATAACTGCCACCTCTGTGTCATCAGCAGTTTAATGAACAACCTCCTGATTTCTGTGCTGAAGTTATTCATGAAAATACTAAATGCTAAATGCTAAATACTAGATAAAATCAGACCCAAGATCAGACCTTCAGGATTCTTAGTAGGAATCTTAATTGAAATCAATAGCTGTTTCTTTTAGCTCAACTAATTGTAATCTTTCCTTTATTGCTTTCTGCATTTCTGCCATTATTCTGTATCTATCCCATCTTCCTCTCATAACTAATACCTTCCCATCATACCAGATGCTTTATTGTATTCCTAATAAAAAAGTTTAAATTCAGCAATGGCAACGTAAGTCTGGTACAGACTAGACTACTTTCGCTGAACTCATGGTTTGCTTTAACTGAAGAATCACAAAGCAATAGATGAAGACAATGATAATAATAACAACATACAGCTTTATTTAGTCTGCAGCCAAAACCTGAAGTCTGTGTTTGAGGCATAAATCAACCCGACACTTTATCCAGAGTTTCCAGCTTGCCTGTGAGCCAAGTGAACATTCAGAACTGGAAACCAGCAGTCTCGTCATTCTCTTCCCTGTCTTCCCTTCATTTTAGAGATACTTACTTTTCAAACTTTCTGAGAAGAATCTTCAACAAAAATCTAGAATTCTAATCCCCGGTATTTTCTCCCTGTAAAGACATTTATAGGAAGAAATCATTTTCCCCACACCAATGGTGCATATAAGCACATTGCATCCAAGGGAGCTGCAAAGAGCTTTAGCACCTGAAAATAACTTACATTGCATGCTACAGCATTGCTGTAGAAACATTGACAGTGATATCAAAACATTTGAACAAGCTTAGAACTGAAATTCTTTCGTCTTTTTGTCTGATCTTTCTTTCGTCTTTTTTCTGTACTCTCTTCAATTTTTCATTTGCAAGTTTTCAATTCCCTTTTAAGTATGGACAAGAGGACTGGACATTGTTGTTCAGTATTGTTCGTTTCTGAGGTTATTTTCATCCATTCTTTATCACAGGCATGAAATTAGTCTCCCTGTTCCTACTCACTGCTCTAAGGATCGATTTGGCTCATTTACAAGAGTAACATAAAAGGAGCTGGTGTTGACTTGCTTCTCCACTAAGATCCCTAAATCTTTTCCACATTCATTACCTTTCTAGTGAAACGTAGGCATCTTAGTGTGTCAATGAAAAGAGATGTATGCCCTTATTTCTAATACGGGGTATTTTTGTATATTTGGTTGGACTGATATGTTTTGCTTGAATGATTCTAACTTATGAAGCAATTCATTCTACTCTCCTAATTTGTGTTCCTGTTCCTACTTCCTAGCCTGCCAATCTTAACAGTAGTGGTTACATTTTCTCTCAGATCCTTAAGAAAATACTGAATAGCACCAACATGGGTAAGGATCTTTTTGGAACATCATTACATTCACTCCAGTGTAGCAATGCCATGAAATTTCTCAGTCAAATACTCAACCATTGGCATGATCTTGATTGATTACAACTAACTTTTTTACTAGTGTTAATTTAAACTTCATATTTTGCAATGCTTTTTAACTACTTTGCAAAATTTTAGGTATATATATGTGACTACTCTTATTAGCCAAGCTTAAAAAAAATCATGAGGGATTTGTTTGATAACATTTTCCCCAAGAATACAGTGACAGTTGGTAAAATCCTACATTTTTTAATAATGATAATTAATGGTAGCTTTTCCATTATTTTCCAGGGAGTGATGCTGGTCTAATAACCTTTAAATTTACCAGTAACCTCTTAGTTTTTGAATACTGACAGAAAATTTACCATCTTCCTATTTTTCATATCAGATGCTATATAACACACTGATACAATGAGGAAACTTTCTGTAATACATGTAGTATTTGTCATATAGTCAAAGCATGGTAGTGAAAATTAGGAGAGTTGGACTCAGCTAAAGCTGAGCCATGGTCCCTCTCTTAGCAAACACAGACTCATACAATGCAGATGTCTAAATCTGAGTGAGTCACCTTAAGAGTCCCTTCATAGTTGATGGAGAGAAACAGATACTTCTAGAGCATCATTCCTTTCCTTATAAATAAATGTATAAAATAGATTAAATGAGTCACACCTTAAAAATTCTCATTTCCTCCCCTGAATATGAAGGAGAACTGCAATAACTCACTCATATACAGAAATGTAAAGCAAGGTGGAATAAATTGTAGTGTTAATATGTTTGCCCCCATCTGTGACATGAGCAACAGCATAGACACAATGACTGAATATTTCTGAGTCTTTATTCATTAATATTTATAAAGTACTTTAAGATCTTGGGATCAAAGCAGTAAAAAGAGGCAATCAGCAATACATGGCCAATCCACTCAAGTGTCAAAGTCCCATTTTAYAGAGCATTGTATGTCTAGGTAGCCCTTCCTTAAAAACCTTATGAATTAATTGAGAGGATAGTTGGACCACGGAGGCTAGGTGTTCCTGTTCTAGCACATGAGAATAGTGCAAGGAGCTTTCAGCATGGCATCTTGCTTCTCTTCATCTTGTCATAATATCAGAAACATTATCCTCCACACATCCTACACATGCTGCAAGTTGTAAGACTTGCCTGCAGGCCACTTTGCACTGTCCTGCAAAGCTGACCAGCCTAACAAGGGTGGCCATAGTACAGTCCCTTCCATCTTCATGCACACCAATCCCCTGGTGTGCACTCTACTGCAATATAGTGTGAGTACTGCTGCTGTGACAACAGCCAATTCAGCAGCAAAGGCTGACTCCTTTTAACTGGGTGAAGCTGCCTGCTGATATATTCTGAACCTGAACACTCACTCCTTCTTAAAAAAACGCAACCAACCCACAACCACCGTCCCCACAGACCACCCCAAACAGCTCCATTATCAGTCATACATTCACTAGCATTTTTTTTTTTAATCACTGAAAACACTTGGAGAGCTAAAGGGGGTTAATGGTCACAAATTTCCCCTTTCTGTATTTGGGAGGGCTCCAACCACTACATAATGACTATGCAAAATGCTGTTCGCTTATTTTTCTGAAAGAATTGTACACTTGGCACATGGATCCTTCTGATCACACTGCTGGAGAGGTAAAAGGGCTCTATAAATCCACACATCCAGCCAACATGCACAAGTGGTTTTTTAGGTTTGCTTCTTTTTTATCTGAGCTAGTTTTACACATACACACATACACACATACACACACGCACATTTCCTAGCACATTTTGTATAATTTAAGTTATTTTTGTGTTATATGCTCTTTCTGGTGTTCCCATGGATTCGTTAGGATGAATAATTTCTGTCAATAATGAACACAGGAACCCAGTACATGAATACTTGACGAGATGAATATATGCATAGGTTATACATATCAATTTGTGGTGAGTGCATGAAACAAATGCATAAGAAACTGATTTAACTAGCACGAAACACAGATGAAATAGATGGCATATAAATGTAATTATATTACTTTCAGGCAAATAAGACGGTGTAGATAGGAGGGTGATTGGTATGTGGATTCTGTAATGAACATCAGGGCAGTGGAGAGGCCCTTTGCAAAGACAATGCGTCATTTTATGTCTTTAAAAAGGCCACAGTCATACAAAAAGCCAATAAGCAAGCACTGTTAATAGATGAAAAAATAAATGTATTCTGTGGGTTAAGAAGCTAGAATGGGTATAAAAATAAATGCTTGTGCATTAAAAGAAAAGTGATGAGAAGTATATGGAATTACTAAGGACCTATTGGACCAGGTAGAGTTTGTATTATCACCTTCAGTGGATTTTGAATCTGCCCCTAACAGATTAACTGGCATGCAGCATCAGCATGACAGTGGTATTATTTATTTGTATTTCTGATCACAGTAAGAACAGATATTTAAAATCATCATATTTTGAAAATTTTGAAACATTTGAAAATCCCTTTTGAATGACTTGACCRTATTTAATTTTTTTTTAAAAGAATCTTAAAAACAGGGTTTTATGATGCTCAGACCATTTTGGTACTAGGTAATAATACTGTATGATAAATCTCACCATGCTGGAACGCCTCTAGGGACCTGGTCTCTAGAGATCTATGTGTGGAGGACCTAGTCTTCCAGTAGATTATTTTTATTGTCTCCTCTCTTATAGTGCTATAAAGCATCTCAAGTAGCCAATAAAACAATGTACAACTCCTTATCTGCTCCAACATATATCCTTCACTCACCAACATTTTACTCACAACTCTTCTCAGGCACAACCCTAAACCTACTTTTCACAAACATCTCTTCCTTGGTACCTGTTCAGCCTCACACATCTTTTAGGGTTTCCTCAAGAGTTCCTTTAACAAACTCCTAGTGAGAATAACATGTAAATAATGTTTACCCATTCTGTGATTTTGCCCCTCATTTTTCCTGTGGTGCTTCCTGTTCCCTGCACTCCTGGATGCCAAGGCACAGACCAACCAGCTTTTATTTGGACCTTGCTCCAGGGTTCATCACCAGCAACCCCATTCCTCTCCCAGAGACTCCCCTAGCCTTTTCTCCTCACCTTGCTCTTTGTTTCTCCTTATATGAAAAGCCATTCATTGGTCCCCAATGAGGGAGGAATGTGACCCCCATCGAGCATGTGATATCCCACAAGGTTGCTTATAATGGGTCTGTGGTCTCCTGTGAACCCTTTTATTACCAGAAAGGTTATGCTCCATGGCATACAGCATAAAAGTGAATGCTCTGAGTAGTCAAGAGTTAAAATTTACCTTGGCTGTTTCAATAAAATGCAATTTAATACGGCAAGGAACACATTTCATATCTAATGTTGACATTGAAGGATCTTGTATTGCTTTTTTACCAATAGAAATGACAGTGATTCATCAGCTTTTATTCCATTTTATATTGCTCTGGTGCTCTATCAGCCAGAGAAATGCTCTAATTTTTGGCAAAGTTTACCCACTGAGTTCTTTTCCTTGCTGCCTTTCAAATAAAAAATATTTCTTGTAGAAGGCACTCACATTTTTGTTATATTCCTGGTCTTCCCACCTTATAGTTTCCCCGTCCCCCTGGAATCCACAGCTCAGTGTTTCCTATAACTTCTTTTTCAAAAGAAACATATATAGATGTGTGAATTCTTCCAGATTTCTTGACAGTTTTTCATGTCTTTGCATCCTCTGTTTTATTTTTAGAGTTCCAGCATGCATCCCTAAGTTTATATGCGGTGCACTTTGAATTGCCCTAGACTCAGAGGATTTTCTTAGATCAAACAGCATCAATATTAATTACTAATAGAGTTTTTCTTTTAAAATAAACTTGGTTTTAGAATACTGAGACAGCATTTTAGCAATTAATGCATTAAATTTACTTTTACACATGATCCATACACTTTAAACATGGGGACAAGAAGTGCTTAGATTCAAGTTCTGTATTGAAAGAGGTTCAACATCAGCAGTTGAGCCAGTTTGTAGATTTAAAGTTTGGATTGAAATTACATGGAGTGTAAATCTCACTGAGCTTTTACTCTGTGAGTAAAGGGGAGTCTTAGTCACTTCTTCATGCTGCATTCAGCTAGAATATCAAAGAAGAATATCCAGAGAGAGGAAAAAAATAAAGAGAGTTTAATGTAATTCAAACCTAAACCAAAACAGGTTCCTTTGTGTTAGGCTGTAGTCAGGGCGAGTTTCATTTTGCAAATTTGACTCCTCATACTCTCGTGTCTGCCTGTATTTGGAAGAGTTTGGGATATGGAGGTTTAGACGGGTTCACATTCATCCAAGTTGAAGAACGAAGCAGACCATAATTACATGAAAAGATGTACAAAAATGCTCCTTTTGCAAATTGGGATGCATATCCACATCTGACTGGAAACAGAGATGAGTAACAGTATTCAGAACAGCAGGAAATGTGAGAAGGGTATCAACAGTAAAAGACTGTCCTCCCGCCTGACATGGTCTGAGTAGCAGGCCATGGCAATAAGAAAGAACAACTTTCCAAGCACAGTAGTAAAGATAGCAAAGCCACAGCTATCTACTCAAAATGCCTAAGAAGGTATGTATAAAACAATAAAATGGAATCTTACTTTTCTAAGGAGCATTCATTTTCTCAGAAGATGCCGCAGTATTTCTGTGAGACACAAGCCAACTGTACCAGCTAAAAGTGGCAAGATTTAAGCTATCTGGATAAACCATTTCATAGCACCAAACCCTTTTCTTTTGCTCTTTTTCTGTCCATTTCTCCTCCTCACTAACTTCTCCACCCCCAAACCAGCACCAGCTCTGAGAAGATACTCAAAACGAAATTCCTCCATTCCGTGATTCCAGAAACCCACTTTCAAAGTAGCATATAATTTCCTGAATATACTTTACTTTGGAAAAAAATTAGTGTGGAAAGATAGAAAGAAAAAGGGCAAAGTACAATCTATCTCTATGAGCCAGGAGAGGTGTTATTAGAGATGCCAAAGCAAGCAGTTTAAAGGCACAGTGAATGGATTGAGGCTAAGAAATACTTAAGGATTACGCTGGAAAACAGCATGTGCGTGAGAATCTCAGAAAGGCACTCAATATGAGACAAAAAAAAATCTAGCCTCCCTTTTTATGTCTGAGACATCATAGAAGAAGTCATAAGCTTAGTGTGGATTCTTTATGTTTTGCCAAAGGTTTGGCTGGAAATTATTCTGCTGCCATAAAATCTGTTTATGACAGTATTAAAGTAAGTATATTACTCTAAAAATGCTGCCTGTTCTGCCCCAAATAAAGGCAGCAGGGAGACCTGAAGCTCACCTTAAAATTGGGGTGGGGAAGAGACCTTAGCAAGAGCACGGGGACAATCTCACCACTGATTCACCCCAGGACCATGGGCTGGTGCTGCCAAGAGGGAGTGGGTGGTTAGCTCTCTTCAGGAAACCAGCCTCAAGAGCTGCCTGGGAAAATGTGAAACAAATTTACTGACAATGTCTGAGCTGTATGTATTTTCGTGCAATGGGAGCAGCAATAGTTGTGGGGCAGTGTGTCTGCTGCTGCGCTGTGGTGTCTGCAGCTATCAGTGTTGGTAGTAAATGAGCATTCAGTGGGCTTTGCACAAACTGTTTTCCCTTCAGTGTTCATGTGTTTTACGGGCTTGAAAGTTAAGGAGGAAATAGAAATGCTTGTAGGGGGAAGTACTTTTAATGCATCATATTACACACACATACATTGTGACTTTTGTGTTAATATAATTTGTAGCTCTTTCATGTTCTCCTTTCATTCTCTCTCCCCTGATTTTTGCTGTGCAAACACTGAGATTTCCTGATAGAAGGAGACTTTAAACAGCCCACAAAGATCGACTGCTTTCATGCTTCCAAATTTTCTCAGGCAGTTAAGCTCAAGAGACTGGTGCAAGAGCATGAATCAGGTAACTTATTGACACACACGCAAACACTGGGGAAGGGAAGCCATGAGCCAGCTGCCCTGACATGAAAGGGCAGTATGACTTTACACCACAGGGCCATCACCCCACTTGAACTATGTGATGGCACTCTCTGAAACCAACCCAGGCAAGCCAGCTCCTCCGTGCCAAACGACTGTGCTGCCTCACATTCCTAGGCTACCGCACAAGTCTCTTTCAGGAACAGTCATTTTGGTGCTAAAGAGCAAAACTTCTACTCCTAATGGCCAGCCCTCCAGTGTCTGTGCTCCCTGATGATACCTGTCTATATCAGGATATATATACTACTATACTCCATGAAAGCAGATGATACTGTAGAGTGAAAGTGGGAGAAACCTGGGGAAGACTGAGAATAGCGAGAAGGGAAGTCAAGTCTGYGGCTACCTCTTGCAAGATGAAGGAAGGAAGGAGAAGAAACTGGCAACTTAGGGTGATTCTCACACTTCATCTGAGAAGATGTAAAAGCAGTGGTCTGAGCTGCCCCGCTCTGGCAGGTTGCCTCTGAGTGCAGTACACAGAAGAGGATCACAAAAGAAAAAAGGTTAGATGTGGTCAAGGAGAAAATGGAAGAAAGCTGAGCAAATAATCACAGAGCCTAGCAAATGCCAGCAAAGGGATGAGGGCTGGAACAGCAGCTAACTAGGAATAGCTATAAAAATAGCAGAGAAAAACTCTGCTTTCTACACGGAGACAGCTCTGAAGTTGCAAAATTCCATCACAAGCTAACCTCAAATCCAAGGGCCTGAGCTCACCCTCCAGGTATTTTTGGCTACTAAACATATTTCTGCCAGTGTAAGGTTTTTGTTTGTTTGTTTGTTTCCATTCCAATGATATCACCTTTCTGTCAATTCATAGAAGAAATCTAAGCAATTTCCAGCTAGAGGCTGGGTGTATTTATAGTGTAATTTCTTGTTGGCACGAGCTGGTGCTGTAGCAGGGATAGTTACAATCAACAGGCACATAACCTTTTTTTTCACCAATCTCAGCACAAACGGGATTTGAGGCRAGGTACAGAGATGAAGACAGACAGCAGGATTCATTGGTGCACTCTGGAATTACACATTTTCCCCTCTCCAACCCCGACATTATACGAGAATGTAAGAGAAGAGATGCCTAACAGAATAGAACCGGTGGTCCATCCAGTCTGGCCCTCTGCCTGCAGAAGCAGCAACTGGACATTTAACACATGAGCCTGGCCACTTCATGGCAGACCATTTCCCTTGCACCGCGCCAGTTTCTGCAATTGTTAGATTAGGGATGTTAGAGGGTATTTTCCTGTCTAGTCCTTCTGGTATCTGTTTATAGACCTGCTGACCATGAATTTGTCTTCTCCCTTTCTCAGCCTGCTGGTACTGCTTGCTTTCACCCCTGCCAYGGGAACAAGGTACAAGAGTTCACTATGTGCTCGATAAAGGAGCACTTGCTTTTAAACCAGTCTGCCTCTTGCTTCACCAAGTTCAAGGACTCGGTCAATAACAGCTCTGCATTCAGCTTACCCAGCACGCTCCTGATTCTGTCACACTTATTCTTCCTGTTCAAAATGAAGGGTCCCAAGCCTTTGTAGTCTCCTTTTGGAAGGCAATTACTTCATCCCCTGGATCCTTTTCATTGCTCCTCTCCCGTATCACCTCCAACTCAACTAAGTCCTTTCTGAGACAYGGAGCCGGGACTGCACACACAGCACTCGAGGCATGGCACATCCCAGCTTAATACGGTGGCAAAAAGTCTGTCTTGCTCTCAGTGATGATACCTTGCTGATGTTTTGGCCTGATGATACTCAAGATTATTCCCTTTTGCATCTGCCACTGTGCGCTGAGACAATGATTTTGAAAACCAGCCAGTGATGACTCCAAGGTCTCTTTCTGGTAGTTGCATCTCAGTTACAGCTGACATTTGCAGCTCAGGTTTCAGTGTCATGCAAACATGGTTAGATTACTGTTCCCTAGATGCATTACCTTGCATTTATTGATATTGAAGCTCATCTGCCCCTTTTTTTCTAACTCATTTAGTTTTGTGACGTTTTCCTGGGGTTTCTTACAATCTGTGAATCTGTTGTCTACGCAAGATACTTGCAGATTTTACTGTGCATTGCCTTTCCCAGGTTGTGCTGAATACAACCAGCACTGGCACAGGTGCTCAATGGGCAGAATTGGAGGCAGAGTCACGGGGCTGTGGCTCCCGGACCCCTCCAGAGCCCTTCAGCACACGGGAGTTACCCTGGCCTGTGTGCTCCCTCTACACTTTGGTCCTAGTAATCCCCTTGCCTGCTTCCTGCCATCGGTGTCTTCAGGGAACTCCTTGTCATACTCTTCACATTCCTTTCAGCCCTTCTCATTTTTTATTTACTTTCAACTTGCTCTGTGTATGGGCTTTCCTGTTTTCCTTTTTTTTAAATGCTTTTCCATGTGATAGCCTGCATAACTTTCCAGTTAAGGCTTGAAGGGATTTTCTGGACTGCTTTGTTTTCTTTCTGAATTGTTGCAAACGTTTTACCTGGCTTCTAGCACTATATTTTTCAACAGCCTCCAGGCTGCTCCTAGGCTTCTTTCATTTTGGACAGCTGCTTTTATGAGTGTTTTGCTTGTTTATTTGTTCATTTTTGACCAGTTACCTCATTTTTACACAGTTCCTTTTCTTGAAATTCGGTACTGTAGTCGCTATCACAGAGGCTCTCACTGAAGCGGGTCCTGTGCATCACTCCAGATTATATCCAAAATAGCCTCTTTTCTTGTGGTTTCTCAGTCTAGTTGTTCCAGGAAACAGCCATCTATTGTCTCCAGAAAATTTATCTCCCAGCTTTTTTTTTAGTACTGATGAGTAAAAACACTTGTAATTTTTATTCTGTTGCTTAATATTGCTCAGGCAAGTCAAATGATGGTCTAATTTGCCTTCACTGTTTATTGCAGTTGTGATTGTATTTCCCTCTTGGCCTTTTCAGAGATGCATTGGACATTAGCCACATCCAGCTTATATGTTGCATTATTCCAGGTGCTCTTCCATACCTATGTGTTTCCTCCTGTTTCTAGTTTAGGAGAGATCACAGCTAAGTATTAGTTTTTGATGACATCTTGTGAAGTCTTCCCCCTTTGTGCCCAAGAGGCCAGGTACCATGTGGTCACAAGAAGTTATCTGAGTGTCTAACAGTTGAATCTCCACTGTCACCACCTGCTTCTTCCTCACCCCTCTGCCACAGGAGCAGGGGCAGTGCAAGATGACACTGACATCAGGTGGAGTGAAGGGTGTCGTCTATGAAACTAGATACCTCCCCTGGGATCTAGTCCCAGGCATCCCAGCAGACTCCCACTTACCCGCAACACAGGGTCACCATCGTTTGAATGTAAACCAAATGCTTCCTGCCGTTTCTGGCCTTTCAGGAGCCCAAACCCATTTTCTGTTTTCTTCTTCCTTCCACTTTTCATGAGCAAAACTGCCCTGCTGCTGCCCCTTTCCCACTGGCAGCAACATGACATTTCTTTAAAAGCCACTGGCACTTATAGACTGTATATAGCACTGCCACCTGGTGACTCTGGTCTGGAAAATAATGCTCTCACTCCACAAATGATTGTATGTACAGCTCATTGACCACAGTCAGAAAAGTTGGATTCAAATACAAAGAGATGGAAGAGTAGGAGATGGAAGATTTTCTGCTGGGCTTTTGTGCTGTCCATTGGCTTTTCCATGGAGTTTAAACTAACCTGAGTGCTAATAAAAGGCATTACTTGCTCATCCAACTGGCAGGTTTGACCTGTTGCACTTACTGTTTCTCATCACATTCTTGTAGCTGGGACCGGCTGAAGCACAAGGGACTCAAGAATCATTTTCAGGAGGRAGATATGAAGTAGAGGGTGCTCTTTCATTTTCCAGGGGGAGGGGGGCAAGTAATGCAAGATTTTGCATCTGTGACCATATCATCTGGCAGGTGCCTACAAAGAACATTTCCTCAGTGAATCCACACTATTTTCACCAGCTCCATGCCAAGATGATTCCAGTGACTTCAGGAACCTTTTTTTTTTAAAAAAAAAAATGCTCATTGTAAAGCAGACCCAGTTTCTCTTTATCTGTTTTATTTATTATTTATTTTTATTGAAGTTACCAGAAGCATAGAAAATAACATCCAGGACTTACTAACAATTTGGAGTAGGAGTGTTTGAGCGCTTTGTTGACTTTCCTGACTATTTCTATCTGCAAAATTTAGACAGAGAGCAGCTCAGGATTTCCATCCACTCTTTACATAAAGTAAAAGCAGTTCATGAAAACCAGTTTAATCTCTGAGTTACATGCAATAAGCCCCTTATCTAAGAGACTCCGATGTTCCTCTCTACTCTTCTGTTCTCCTTTGCACCATCCTGTCTATTCCCAGTATGTTAGACATAAAGTCCTAATTCAGTAATTGTTGAAAATATAGGAGCATGCCAGAAATTTTTTATCCATCACTTAACAGAATTCTGTAATATTTTATATGAGGGGTGTCCTTGTTCTCTGTGACCACGTGATGAGTGAGAAATTAAAACATGAGGTTTTCCAAGCAGCATTAACTGCAATTCCTGCAAATCCACATGCCATTGCCAGATGCATTGTCTGTAACTGTTTCTGAAATGTGCATGTAACAGAAAAGCATACTCTATAAGGAAGAAAAATCCCACAGTTTTACTGAAAAAAAAAAATCCCCACTGTAAACATTAGGAAATGACAAATACTCTTAGGACATATTTATGTATCCAAAACAATATCAATTATTAAAGCAAAAGGGGAAAAAAACAAAATTTAACTAAAAATAATGCAGAGTGTTTAATAGATTTGTTTAAGAGTYGTAAACAAATAACCCATGAATACTTTAAAACAGTTAGCGTTGCAGGAAGCAGGCACCCAGAAGATTTTATTAAAGATTCAAACATTTATGAAGTGTGCTCTAGAGGTTAGAGCAGGGGCCTGACAGTCAAGAGAGCTGCCTTATTTCCCTGCTCTGCTGCACGTCCTTCCGGGAATCAGCGGACCACCATGCACATGGCTGTACTTGTACTGTAGTGGGGATGGTTTTGCGCTGGTGGAGCTTTGTGTCTGAGCTGTGCTGAGGAACAGGTACCAGTCTCAGGCTAAGGAGAGGTTAACTACCGATGTTGCTGTGGCAGTTTGTATGATGACAAAAGGTCACATTACAATGTGTTTCTGGGACATCTCTGAGTTGTCCTGACCCTCTCTCCATTCCTATCACCTCGCTCAGTTCTTCCACAAGAGGCAAGCGTAAGTTGCATTATACTTCTGGGAGCTGCTGAAGCCAGGGCATAGGCTTTGGCCCCTTTTGTCCCTCCAAGGCAATGACCAGGGATATAACCATCCCAGAATTTATCCCAGAAACTCTACAGTAWAAGTCTAGCAAAGCAGAAACTGAAGGAGTTTACTAGAAGGAGGATTTGAAGTCTTTTGATGATAAACAAGGAGTAAGAAATTGCAGACAAAAAAGCTAAGGGAAACTGTTATTTGTATAGAAGACCAATAGTGTGAAGTCCTCATAATGCAAACCTTTAGCCATTTCCATAAACTCTTCCCTCAAACATTTCCCTCCTTGCCTCCCTCCAAATGAGTCCACGTACATGATAGACCTCACAAAAAGCCCAGTCTCAGGCTCATGAGCTGCAACTGGTGCGTGAACAGGATCCCAGTACCAGGGAGACCGAAATAAGGCAGGAAAGGGGAGAGGAAACCCATTGGCACCAGGGGTTCAGAATAGCCAGTTGGTGCCCACACTAAACGGAAACAGGTCCGAGAAAGCTGCATCAGGCAGTTTCCACCTTCTCTCCTGCTTGCTGGGGCATCTATGCCCACATTATGCTACTAGCAGCATTACGAGTGGGGAACAGGAATGATGTCATGATTCTCTTCTATTATGTGAAGAAAATACCCACTGATGAGTTTCCTGCAGCTCCCCTTCCAATCTGAATATGTACTTCAGGCAACCTTAAAACTGGTAAAGGAAGGATTTTTATTCTACTTTTATAGCTGAATTAATGTGTCACAAGAAAAATAAAGACTATCTTGAAAGAGCAGTGAGGAGAACTAAAATGTTTAAGTAAGTCTTACATTTAAGCCCAGGTGATGTTCACAAAACTCTTAGGCATCTGAACATCCTTAGCGTCCAAGTTCGTGTCTACAAAATTCCAGAGGCACCAAAAATTTCTGCTGTTGTGTGTGCCTAAAGAAGCCTGTATCTGCTCCAGCCCATCTGTATCGATAACATAGTCCTGCTTTGGGCCTCAGATTATCAGTAGTTACTTGTCCTGCCACTGCTTGTCTCCATCCTGGGGTGTGATGGTAAAGGCTCTCAGATCACACCTAATCGGCCAAAGCAGAAAAGCCCCTCACTACTCACTGGCCCAAATGAGGGGGACGAGGATCCATGATGCTACATAAGGAGATCTGAGTCCCCAGTTTCCAGCCCTCCCTGGGTGCATAATCACTAAATATTGAGGGAACTACATTCATGCGATTATGAATATCAGAGAAAGAGGACAGGTGTACTGTCACCTCTTGCTCAATATTTTGGTTTCTCTCAACAGTGCGTGGCCCTCTCAAGGTGTTACGTAGGGGAGCATCAGCACCATGTATGAATGGCACAAATTCCGCATGGCCTTACTATGCTGGGTGCTATACCCAGCCCTTCCCAGCCATTTGTGCCCTGTGCAACGTGCTYGAGGCCGGCCCGAGTGACTGCTGACAGGAGTGAAACACTGCCCTTCCTCATCACGGATCCAAGTAAAACATTATCCTTCTCCTCTCTTAGCTTGTTTAGCCTGTCAGTTGGTCTTCACAGGCAGCAGAAAAGATGTAAACATTGTGGAAGATGCTCTCAGAGCTTTCTATTAGTCCTTTACTGCCCTCAGACCCCGACTTAATTTTCCTTCTTGCAGGTAAATATGATTGAGGTGATTGATCCTGATGGATTGTAAATCTAGGGAACAATACCTAGCCRTTGATTTCTTAGGAGGTGTTGGAGGACCCCCAGCAGGGCACTGTCTGAGCAGGTGAGTGTTCCCTGAACAGGAATAGCTGTAAAGCTGGGTCAGATGGAGATTCCAGCTACAGCTAAATTTCTAATGCAACAGACTGATTTATTTTCTGGTGACATCTCTGAGCCATGGCACCCCAGCACTATGTGCTCTTCAAAGAGATGTGAAGTAGTGGCCTTGAAGAGTTTATGGTTCAAATGTGGGACCAGCGCCAACGGCTGAGTCTAAGAAGTAAGTTGTGGGATGGGGGGGTGACCCTGCAAGGTAGCAATGRCACAACAGCAAAAACCCTGGTCAGCAACAGTCACAGCATGTTTACTGCTCGGCCATTGCCTCCACTTCTTACATGAATGCATCTATGAAATGCAATTGCTTTTGTAATTAGGCAGGGACTGATACGCATAAGGTTATGTGGCTGTTCCATAGACAACCACTTGGCTGCATTAGGAGAGTGTTCATTAGGCCTCTTGTGACTTGTGCAATCATCCGTAATTAATGGTAAAAAAAAAGCCAGTTCCACAGCTCATCCTCTGCCGCCCTGGCCCTGCCTTTTTCTCTCTAACTCTTCCCCCAGAGAGGAGATTATAGTAAGTTTCTTTTGTTTCTTTAGAAAACATCTTAAGGGAGTACAAGAGGCATGCATTTTTACTTTCAGAAAAAGGTAAAAGAGAATACAAATATCCTTGTTTTCTTGTAATCCAGATTCTAAGTAGATTTAATGGCCCTGTTAGTGCTGGGCAAAATTAAGTCCTTATGAAACATGTTACAAAGTACCTTTGTAGATCTCATTTTTCAATAAAAAAAGGGTTTAGGTCATGTTGAACAATCTGCTACTTATTAGCACTTTGCCTTCAATAGGTCACCTTTCATGGTATAATACTCTGTTTTCATTAAGCACTGAATCCAAAAAGGCTATATTTTTAGAACTCAAACAAAATATATAACTTATATTGTAAGCACAAAGATAAAGAAACACAAAACATTTAACTACAAAACTCTTATCTTACACAAATCTGTCGGATTCAATGCTTTTCTCTAAATGCTGTGATCATTACAGGAACAGCTTGTATTTTTTAAATGTGAAATGTTAGGTGTAACATTTGTTGTTCAGCCAGGAAGGGGAAAAAAAAAAAAGAAAAAAGAGAAAAGAAAAAGAAAGAGCAATAAACAAAAATAAGCAGAAATTGCAGACTTTGATATGTTCAATCTGGTCTACATCTCAGAATCATGCACACCTGAGAAGAAAGAATATGAGGTAATGTAAAACTTAGTCTACTTATGTTTTAATAGGTAAAAATATGCTAGATACCAGTTATATCAGTTTTTTTATTTCTTTGTGAGACTATTTTGTTTCGGGCTTGCCCGAGGAATATTTTTAAGATTAAAAAATCTCCCCTCATCTTTTGTAACAACAGTTGCTTTGAGACATAAAAACCTGAGACTATACTCACATTTCTTAAAGGCTATTCCAACATATGGATATGTTATTTTTTGCTGATCATTTACTTTTGAGTGCTTGTAATGGTCCAGCCTCTTCTTGGAGACACATTATATGGAGAAGAAGGAACGGGTGAGTAATCTCCTGCTTCATCTTTTGCAAAAGTGAGATAATGCTTCTAACCCTTCTACCTTAGAAAGTTCACTATTCCTTCAGGAACACTACATTATTTGCTTTGACCAAACAATCCTCCCAGTTGATGAGTCATATGCAAGTAGTTGCATTTGCATGGGATGCATTGATACACACTTGTTCACTGTTGACTAAAAGAAGTAACAGTAGATGGTGAGATCAATAGTATCTGCCAGAAGACAAGAAAGTTGCAATTCTCTGCAGCTCTGCCTTGCAAGTGCAGCCTGGAAGCAGAAATCAGTACTACCTTCAGTCCTCTGTGCCGTACACAGGGGGCAAGAAATTTCAAGCACCAGCATTTTTTCCTTATTTCAATGGTATACAGGGGGTAATTTTTTTTTTTTATGCTGGAATAAGGTCTTGGAAACAGATACACTGTCTCTTCCCTGTTAGTGCACTAACCATGACATGAAATACACACCCCCACGTTATTTGTTTTCTGCTTCAAGTTATCTCCAACACTTGTCTGAATAGGGTGCATGGAAAGTACTGTCATCCTGAATATCCTAGTGGCAGGTTGTAGGTCTCTGCCATGGAAACCCCCCAGAAGTACCTAAATCTGACTAGTGTTTTTGAAGACCAGTAATCCCCCTTCTCAAAAGAACAAATATGGGGAGACATCCTCAGTTCTCTGCATCCCAGGAATGGATCACAGGCACTGAAGTCAAAGGATAATATTCGTAAACCACAGTGAGGGAGGAGATTTCAGTGACAGCCTTCAGCAGTGCCTAGTTATCAGAGTAGGCTGAAGAAGTTGACTACAGGCAGGTCCTCCTTCAGACCGCTGATGGTTTTGATCTGAGACCTGCTCCCCCCATCATCCTCAGAGCCCCTCCTGCACCTGCTCCTGTGTGAGTCTCTTTTTGAATGTGGGTGTGAAGTACATGTTACTTCAGATTAAGCTAATCACAATGTCACGTGCGAAGGCATCAGTTCTTCCCTCCCTCTACTGGAAACATGTCTCTTTCCGCATCCCGGCAGTATGTTTGTCCTTCTCATGCCAGTGTCTCTCACATCCTGCTCATTCTGTGATTAAACAGACAATGAATAAACCATATAAAAACTCATTATATGAACTGGGGTCAAAAGCAGGCAATATTGAGTGAGGTTGGTAGCTCACTCGGAAATCAGTTTTAGAGCTCAGACTGGAATAAGTCCTGTACTTCACATCGTTGCCCCTTCCTTTTCCCTCTCCATCTTCTGAATGATAGCGTTCTGTTGCTTGCCTTGTTTTGCTAACCATTTATACATGCCCTATCAAATGAGTTATGAAAGTTCAGATTAAACAGAGCTATCAAATTTCCCTTGCTTACGAAGCCAGTGCTCTTAGAAGAGGGAGATAACTGGTTGATTTGGAGTGATCTACCATTCTTAATTTTATCCCATTTTTTATTTACCTCACTGGCTTGCTTGTTCTTCTGTTCAAAATGCATTAACGCAATCACTCCATTAAGGGTCAGCAGTTCGTTGATTAAAGTTTAATTCATTTTTTTGAAAAATAGAACAGGAATTGAAGGTAATTTCAAATGTTAAATTCTCTATTTAAAACAATATAATTTCCAAAGACAGTAGTGGTGTAGTAAAATAGGTAATGTTTACACATAMATAGCACACAGAATGTACAAATCTGAGCGCTATATTAATGTCTGAGTGACAAACAGGTAGATGATTTATATGAGAAGCTTCTTTGTGGAGAAGCAGAATTTTAATTCTCTGTTCCCATTCTCAGCAGATTGGAAATGATTTCTCATCATACTGTGGATTTTAACTGGTGTATACATCCTTGCAAGTGATAATCATACACATTTGGGAAATTGCTCCCATAAATGTTATTCCATTCGAGAATCCTGTTTTAAGTATCATGTTCAGCATATATTGGAAAGAAGCTTGCAGTTAATATATGGAAACATCATTTGGATTTAATCACGCAGTTGGGAGTAGTTATAGTAACTAAGTAGATGCAGGCAGTTTAAAATGCACAGATTGTTACTGCAACCTAGCTTGCCACGGGCACTTTTTCCCTTTGATAGCTCAAGTGCCGAATAAATAAAGTACAATCAATGCTCAGAACTGGTCGAAAAAGCTGTGCCATGTAGGTTATGCTGTCAGTCCTATTAAATAAGGCCGCACAGCTTAGCTATGACAGTGTGAAAACAAAAGGCACATGGGCAGCTTTCTTACTGCCTTTCATACATTGTCTCTGGCATCTGGAGGGCACAGCAGCAATTTCACCAGGCTAAACTGAGCTCCCCTTTGTGCCTGGGTATTTTTTAAAGCAGATGGAAGCTGGGCTAGGACATTCGCCGTGTCTCCAAGCATCTGTGTGTTGCCAGCTGCATGCACAGAGTCAAAGGTGTGACAGGGTGGCTCCTGCACCAGGTCTCACCAGGCAATTTCTGTTCAGCACCTTTCTGTTCAAGCAGTGTTTAAGCTGGTGTTCGACAAATATTGGAAAATAAACATGTGCTTTTCCAGTAATCATTCAGGGACGGAGTTTAAAGAACAAATTAAATTAATCTAGATCCTGAAACGATTTTCATAAATGTATCAATCTACCGGCACGGATACAACAATGGTCAAAATACAAATGTATAGACCTTTTTGTCTTATTCAATTTACAGAAAAATTGTCAGCTTAAGGATGTTGGGGCATAAAATCTTAATAACCTTTCTCATTAAAAATCATAAAAATATATGCAGTTGTACATATGTATTGTGTGTATGTTCTGATATGTGTGTACATACAGGCACATGCAAGAAAGCCCTACAGAGGAGGAAGCAAATGATTCTGTGTTTGTCTGAATATAATCTAATTTGTTGTAAGGCACTTAAATACTGTGGAAATAGCCCTTAGAGAAAAGCTGAAGCTAGACAAATAGATCTATACCTGTACAGTAGCATGTCTAGTTTTTAAAGATTTACTTATGCAAGTTTCCTATAAAACATTAAAACACATCTATGCCCATACACTATGGCAGAATTGTTGATACAAAATTTGCTGCCTCCTACATTAACGTTACACATGATGTTTGTTTTTCCTTCCCTCCTTTTCTAAGGTATAAATGAATTGCTTGTGTGGAGTTCAGTAACATAACTGTACAAAATTAGTTACAAAGAGAAATGTCAGAGTTGATATTCCTGACACAGCCTTTTTAACTCGTTATGTCTTAGGCTTGCATATTGGAGATGGAATAATGCAGCAGTCCAAGATCCCAGGAGGCTCCTGCTACCATTGTCTTTTAGGTTTTTAGCCTGTGGCCTTGATTGAAAGCAGAGCTTCAATTGGGAGTACTCATTCCTTATTATTAAAAAATGGGCATTCTGGCATGCCTTTGTGAGGGGGAAAAAAAAAAAAGGGGGAGAGTTTAAAATATTTGCTCTCTGTTCCTGTGGAAAAACTTCTTAGATGGAGTTCGGCAATTGATGTTGAAGTAGAGTTAGACAGCCTTTCAAACACTTACCTAGTTCACTAACACTATGGAGGATCTAGTTCACTGCAGTTTAGATTCATAGACAGCGTTTTGCTTTTCTGTGATCAAAATGCCTGTGCAGTTTGAAGGGCTTATCATCAGAGTTGAATCCACACAGAGCCTAACCTGAGAACAGCCAAGAAAAGCATACATTTGAAGGGCTTTGATGCTCCATCACATAGCCATTCAGTGGCTATAATGGAAGAGAAGTACATGACAGACTTTGGTCGTGCCTGTCATTCATAAATCTCAGTTACATATACCAAGTGTTCCAGATTTCACAATAAAATTGCATCAGTACCTCACTCGGCTGCAGAATGAACTCTCACTGCTTTAATCGCGTACATTACTTTTCTTTACTCATACTACTGAGGAGCATATGTGCTAAAATTAGATTATTTTATTTTCAGGAAGATATCTTTAATATATTTACATATTTTAGCAGATGGTGTAACCTACCAGATCACAGGAAGCAGGATTATTGATGTGTTTTATAACTCTGGTTAAAGAATAAACATGCACAGGCACTTAAAGTTGAGAAGTAAGCAGAAAAATGACAGATTTCAAATATTAATATTACATTCAGGATAATTTTTTTCTTGCTTGTTCAGTCAGAGCGAAGTCCTTTTTAAAGCAGTTTGGCAAAGGATTAGGACTTGTAATATATGTCTGGTTGAGGCAGTAAGTAGATTAGCCAGAAGCTAGGATTTTTTTGCCATTGGCTTCAGCACAGCCAAAATTTTGGCCCATGGTCTAATTTTGCAATCTTTCATCAAGCAAAATTCGTGAGTATCAAATATAYGCAGAAGTGTTCCCACATGGGCCATCAGCAAGGCTGTGAACACGCAGTAAATAAAATAGAGAAAAGGGCGAACTTTTTTTACGGGGAACGTAGTCATCCAGATGAGTGGCCATCGCCAAATGCTGCTCTGTTTAATGACTTTCTCACCATCTTCAGATGTATTTCTGGTAACACAGCTCTCCCTTTTGCAGCATATTATCCTTTCTTAATCCAAAAGCACATATTACTTCTGTATTGTTCTATCTATTTCTCTTTCTGAGAGGAACACTAACAACTGCATCGCCTCTTCCTTGATTCTCCTTTCTGCAGATGGTTTATACATTGTTACGTGGCTTCATTCTGGTGAACATGTGCTTTTATATTTTTATTTTTAATCCTTAATAAGAATCTTTTATCTTTAATAAGAATACATACTTCAGCCCTGCATGTTTCCCTCCTCATTTCCTCCCATTTATTCGGTCTACTATTCTTATCAAAACAATTAGCAGACATGCATTTATTTTTATTGTTTCAATAAAAAATGAACACTTACATTATTTTAGCAGAGGAAAAATCCTGTCAAGTAAAGGCCTATTCGATTGCTTAATTAAATAATTCTTTCTGAAAAGCAAAACAAAATCTCCAGATGCTCAGTAGCTATAATAATTACTAGGGATGTACAAGACATGTCTGTACATTCCCTGAGAATGCAGATATTCATCTTTATTAAAGAAGTCCCATAGCCTTCTCTTGGTATCAGAAAACCTTGTGCGTCCAAATATGTGCACTGCATGACTCTGGAAAGCACCCCAGGTGAGAAGGCCCTCAAAACCTTCAGAGAGCAGGAGTCAGGAGCAGGCACATCCTTCCCTCATGCTCTCCCCTCCCTCCATGCCCCGTCACTCCAGCGGGTGCCAGCACCTGACCGCAGCCCTCCTCCCCAACACGTCTCTGCAAGGCCGCTCAGGGGCTGCCGCTCTTATTCAATGTGATATTTTTAGCAGGCCTGCTAGTCTTATGCTTGGAAGATGTCTGCTACTTCTGCTCTCTGGTGGTAGCACACAAAGAAACTTGGAAAAGAAAAAAAAAAAAGGATATATATTTGCAGGGTAGCACAAGCAGAAGTGGTTATTGGAATCAAGATTTCACTGTGCTCTGTTCTTGTGCATTGATGTGAGAGTGTGTGATCCATGGCACGGTGGCAAGGGATGCCAACAAGACTAACAAACAGCACCTTAGTAACCTATCATTAGATCCTGAAATTTGACGTACTTCCTGGAGAGTAATTTCTCTTGAAATGTTTTCCCTTCTCTCTTGGCAAAGAGTCTCTGCCAGCCAGTTCCAGGCCAGCTGCCTCTGGGGCTGTGCCCTGGTCATGGAGCTGAGCTGAGTGCGAGCACTTGTGGGGCAGAGCGGGGAGAGCACCTGTGTGAAACACCAGACCCCAGTGAGCTCTCAGCAGCATATAAATGTCTGAGGCTTATGGGCCATCCCTCTTCATCGACACAGATCTGTGGCTGAACCTTGGTTTTCCATTCATATTGGCTAGAAGGTTTCAGTCTGGTTGATGTATTCATCTAACCCACCCATCCATCTGAGTAATCCTTTAGGCTCTGCCAGTGCAGTGGGTAAATAAGCTCGCTAAGCCCCCACTTTTACTGAGATATGAGCAGTGCTAATTGCCTGCTCTTTGCCAGACCGAGCAATATGTTTTCCAGATTCCCTAAAAAGAGAGTGACTTGTTGGCTCAAAACTTCTCGTCTTCCTTCATCACTTCTAGTATTTATTATCCTCTAATTCTCCAGTAATACCTTAGGTCTAAATTAGGTCAGTGACTCAGTAATTGGCAGTGTTCTCTGTAACGTTGCCACTGAAATGGTATGGGGACTGGATTTCTCAATCACTTTTATATGACCCACACTATACAGAAGTCAGGTGAGGAATTTTTCCTCTTGCAGACTAACCTCCAGGTTCTCTATTGAAGCCTGTCAAGAGTTTTCCCCTTGACCTCAGTGATTGCTGGCTCTAGATCCAAGACAGATTGTCACATGGGTTTTTTTCAATTCTTATAAGACCTCTGGGATTTACAGACAGAAATCTGTTTGTAATTGTGTTTTCAATCCAATTATATCGAGTAATTTGCCTATCTATTATTTGGTAGATAAGATTGTAAAATATTATTGTATTATGTATTATATGAAAATATTGTAAAATTTCTCCATTCCACTTAAGCTACAGCTGTGCTAACTCTATGGAACAGAGTTATCGACGTCCTTCATGATACAGTTCTTGCATACCTTGCACAGCAGACATTTCCAAATGGCTTGTGGGTTTTTTGAAAGCAAAACATTCATACAAATGCTATCATTTGTAATTTGCTTTGATCTCCAGCACCACATGCGAGTTCATAGATCCCATTGTTGATCTACAGGAAAATCATTGCTGGATTTGACCTGTTCACATTRACAGTCACTAGACTTAAAATGAGAAAATCAAAGTACTGTAATACAATAAAGTCACTCATGAGTTGAGTTGTATCTCTCCCTCACAGGGAAACTTAAAAGAGTTGAGAGAGTTTCAGTGATAGTCCGTGTCTGTTATATAATGTATGAAAGCAAAATGAGGAGGAAGGAGGTGTTCCCACCTGAAGGGACTTTGCAGCATGAAGCAGCAGTGAAAATACAAATGTTGCTGAATTACAAAGGAATAAAAAGAAATGGGAAATGTCATGGATCAATTTGCTAGTGGTTGTGGAGATCATGAGTAGATCATATACTCAGAAAAACTCTTAAGATTATGATTCAGTGTAAGCATGTAGGTAAATCACTTCTCCCCCTCCCTACCCCCAGGAATAAAAGTATACTTTCAGTATGATGCTAGGAAAAACTTCTTCTGTAAAATATTGTCAGGCAAATCACTAAAGGAAGGTTTTTCAAAAAAAATTTCAGCACCGAATGGAGAGTGCTGAGACACTATGGGATCCAATAGGGTCAGCCAACCACAAAAATGGAAAACTATCTAGAGATCTTTGCCATTTTTCTAAGCATCATTGCCTTGTTCCATAGCTTCCCATACCTCCCCTGTCTCCCAGAAGTGCCATATGTGATGCTGTTGCTCATCTGCTATATACTGCAGCTGCAGAACAATGAAATGATGCCAAAGAAAGTACACAGGTGAGTGAACTGGTTCCGCAATACCAAGCACTATAGGTTGGTAGCCCCATATAGGAAATACTCAGCTTGAAATGCTCTTAAAACAAAGGAGACTCCTAGTAGACGGGTTGTCAATAGTCTGTCACCACAGCAGGCGTCACCCCTGTGGGCTGCCCCTTACAAGCTGTCATTTCCTCTCAAGCCGTGTTTTGGTGCTACTGTTGTCCCCAGAAGAAGGAAAGGAGAGTAACAAGCAGTCCAGAGTAGGCACTGCTGGTGACCTTGCCCCTTAAAGGTAGGCACAATGAACTGGAAAGGTATGCAATTAAAAACCAATGAAAAGGAATGCTTTTCTATACATTATTTAATTAGGCTATGTAATTCTCTGCCATAGCTGTTCTTTGTAATTATTTCAAAAATGTGACTAAATGTGCATACTCTTAACAAGGATATTTGGTTATCATCATTAGTAACAACAGTTTTGGATGAGAACCTTGAAGACCCTGGTACTGGCCTTTGGCAGAGACAGGGAGAACCTCAGGATCGATCCATTTGTGTGATTCCTCATGCACCTAGCCACTCCATAGAGCAGCTGTCATCGTTTCAGAGTGCTTTAAAACTCAGGGAATAGCCAAACAAATGTCTCAAGACTGTCATCGCCAGAAGGATATTAAACAGATGGGTTTTGTTTCCCTCAGAACATCTATTACCCCTTTCAAAATAAAAATGTTAAGGTTTTGGTGAGATTGATTTGCCTTTGATGCTTTGTCCTGTACTATGGAAAGTTGCTTAAGAAGGTCAATAATTAGAAATACAACATGGATCAGCTGAAAGATTTCAATAATGATGTGGCATACATATAGGATGCTTTCTCTATCAGTGGCAGACAAGAACAAGAAGTTATTTTGTTTCTCAGTTTTGCTGAAACTTGCATAACTGTAATGGGAAATTTATACAGGCCTGCCTGCCTTCTACTGAAAAGAAGGAGAAACTCCCACTGTCTCTGTGAAGCTGGCTGTATCGTTTTGCCAGGGGAAAGTATTACAGTGGATGGGTGTGTGCAGTAGATACAATCAGTGACTAGTGCTGCTTTATCATATTTTTTTTAAATAAGGCGGTTGCTCAGTTCCTTTGGAAATCATACAGAGAATTATCTGGATTTTAAATCAATATCAATAAGTCTGGGGCAATTTGCTTGGAACATCTAATTACTTTTCCCCTCCCACTAGATTTTCAGGCCAGCTGGTTACCTCAGGGCTTCAAATACCTTGGGATCCATCTTTCTCTCAGAATTGTTCTCAATTAACTTTGCATGCCTGCTTTAAGATCTTGGAGTTGGCAGTCCTAGGTGGCAAAATCATCTATTAATTTATGGGCAGAGCCATTCCAATAATACAGTATATGCTTTTTCTATGTATTGCATTTGTTCATATCCTGCCAGTATTGCTTTTAAGGTGTTATTGGAAGGAACTGGGAAAGGTACCTTACAATTTTCTCTGGTGGCGAAAAAACAATTAAAAAAMCCCAAACTATCAAAAAACCCTGGATCAGTTTGTTAAAACTACGATATCCAAACATAGTATAGGAATTCATCTAAATATCTATGAGAAGTTCTGCAAATACTGTATATAAAAGACATTGGCTCTATCATGATGGAAATTAAACAATTGGCAGAGCCTCATTTGATCACGCAGTCTTCGTTTCTTCTAATGGTATTCAACCTCTCATAATCCAGGGTAACCAATAATAGAAAGTCATCAGCAGGATTGCAGCAACATGTCTGCTTTCCCTTTCTGTCATGTACAGCAGCTCCTTGGGATGAGCTCTGCTAGAACCCAAAATAGTTCCCCATAGGATGTGCGGGGAAGTCTCTTTGGTATCTCTCTTTGTACCAGGTAAAGCACTAGGAAAACCACAGGGATATCCTTTGTTGGCAAGGAAAGGGACTAGATACTACGTATCCAAACAATATCTAGATCTGGAAAAAGGCACAAGTGAAGGAATGATGGAGATCTGAAAAATTCTAAAAGGAAAGTCAATTTGGAGCAGTTGTTCACTGTCTCCTCCAATACATGAAGTAAGGGGCATCAATATGCTGCTGAGCAGTTCAAAAGAAACAAATGGTAGTTTGCTAAATGTGTAGTTTGTTGCCACAGATTGTGTGGAAAATAGTGTGAAAACATACATGGGTTCCAAATAGCTGCAGAAGAAAAAAGTTTGTGCAAGGCTTTGCAGTGCAAAAATACCAGTTCTTGCTCAGGAAGATCTCAAGCTTCAGTCAGCTGTTTTCTGGAAGTCTGTACTGGGGAGAAAGCATCATTACATACATTCCGATTTTCATTATCTTCCCCAGATAGCTGATATCGTTCACTACCAGAGACAGGATATATAACTAGATGGTCTGACCTAGTCCAGACATTCTTATATATTTTATGTGAAATATTGTAACTGACTGTGAACTGAAATATGTTCCCTGAAATATGCTCTCTTTTGCTTTTAAACTCAAGGGTTTCAATGAGTCTCATCACTATAGGCAAGGAACTTTTTCGTCTGCAGGAGCTCCAGGATGCTCAGTTAGGTTTCTGTGAGCCTAAGGGAGAGCCTAGTGAATGATTCCACCAGGATTTCCTCACGTGCTGTGTAGCATGGGGGTTGGGGGTGGGCAGGAGAGAAGGAGAAAAGCCAGAGTTTAAGGCCAGAAAGAATCAGCCAAGCACCTACACTGCTGCACAGATAAACATGAGTTAAATACAGTAATTCACAAATCAAAAAGCTGCTTTTTAGGAAGCAAAAGATGCACTATTCATCATTTCTTTGGGTTGTTCCAGTGGTTAATCACACTTACTGTTAAAAAAACATGCCATAATATTTTTGCCTTCAAATTCCAGCCAGTGATTGTTGTAAGGCCTGTATTTGTAAGACTGTTGAGTCTGATAGGAGCTGCTGTATTTTTCCTATAGAGGTTCTTATACTTTGTAATCAAACTATCTCTCAGTCTTATTTTTTAAAAACTCTCCTTCTTGCTCTTTGCTTCTTACAGTGAACATTTTATGTAGTCTTTAAACATTTCTGTGGCTCTTATGTGAGGATGTTTCAAATGTCTATCATTCTTTCCAAACTGTGGGCTGCAGGACGGGTAGATCACCCCACTTACAGCTTCACCCTAATTGTAAAGCAGCCTCCCTACCTTTACGGAGTGGGATGGGAATACCCTTTGTTACTACAGTACTGAATGGAGAGCTTGTCTTTTGTTTGCTTGTTCTGATCTCTAGGTCACAAAACTGGTCTTGGTTCATTTTACAACAATGGACCAAAGATACAATTACAAATATATAATGCAAATAGAGTTTTGCTACTTTGTGAAATTTAGAGGGTGTTGCTTGCTTGATACTGACACCTTCCTTGTTGCTATGTCTAAGTCAGCCCTCTAGACCAGCTGGGAGTATTCATTGACATACCAGTAGTTTATAAATGCCATCTCAAAAACTACCCATAAAGCAAATGCCAAAAGCAGGATCCACCGTGGTCTTGATATACATAAGAGCTATCAATGGGAAAGTTGCAGTGGAGACTAATTTAGATGCCTAAATGACTACTTTAGACTTCTAGTTTGCAGATTCATTTTAGGACCCTAGTGAGTACATCCACCTGAAAGAAGGGCCTAAGTTTAGCGGAAAATGGTGACCGCTTCTGAAGATTTCTGGAGGGTAATCCTGCTAAAGTATATACATTAGCTGAACTGGGATCTCTCTCTTATAACCTTTACAAGCACTTATGTCACTCCATTGACTTGACAGGAAGCCTTAGGAGAACTTTTTTTCACAAACACTGAAAATAAATGTACTAATTAAGTGCCTTATAAGACCACTTAGTGTTACACATGACCCATCTATCAACATACGCACAACACGATAACTTTTTAATGTCTGAAGGCAGATATGTTTACCCCAGTTCATAAGTATTCTGCCATAGTTTAATTTATCAACAAGGGGATAATACAGTGATACTGCTGGGACTTGAAAAGGAACAACCACCCAGGTCTGTTGGTTGGTTGGTGGAAGGACCTTAACAGTAAGCATAATTTCCAACTAGGTTCATTGGAACCTGAGGAAGAACGAGGGGAACATCCCTGCCTGTGGGAGTGGTGGGGGAAAGGCATGCTGTCCTTCTATGTTAGCGGTGAAGCAAGAGTTGTTTCACAATCCGTTGTTCAACATTTATTAAAGCAGCACCAGTGAAGGAGGCAAGGACTGAACTCTGAGGCTCTGAGTTAGATTTCCACTTCTCTTGCAATTATTGGTAGCTATTGACAGTGAGTCAAGCAGCAAGCTCAACACCTTGGTGGTACCTGTAGAGTTTGTGGATTTCTTAGGAAATAAATTGTTGGGTAAAGCCCACTGGGAAATATGGACAATCCACATGCAGTCTAGTTTATTTTTACTCAACCAAGAATATTTCTTAAAAAGGAAAAAAAAAGTAGTTCCACTACAGCAGCCTGTAAAATTTCTACCATTTTAACTGTCATTTTTGAGGATTACACTGAATGCTGCAAGAAAGCTAAGTAGGGAAAAAGCTAGCTGTCTCTTCCTACAGGAGGAGGAAAAGGTGATCCTGGCAAATGGGGCATGCTGGGAATATGGAAGTTGTCAAGAAATTCTTGTTTTGAGGTTACCAACACTTTTACCCACAGCTTCAGTCCTCACCAGCTCTAGCCCTCTTTCAACATACCGGTCAATTCCTAATTGCACATTGGGATACAACATGCACTTTTGACTCCAGAGTCTAATTTAATGAAAAGGTTTGCCATCTTTATGGCTAGAGAATGTCAGAGGTGCTCTTTGCATAGACACTGTTTTTTCAGCTGGTTTACTAACATCATTTTGCTATTCATACCTAGGGGATTTCGGAAAAACACAGTCCCTGACACAGTTACCGTGAAGGCCTAATGTTCATAAATGCCAGGTTGTCAGTCTCATCAGGTCTAAGCAACTGAAATAGAAGGTGCTTTTTAATGCTACCCCAGAGTCAATTAAAATACAGTAATGCTGACATCTGCAGAATACAGAATGATCAAAGTAAAGAATGCCCATACAGCTTCTGACATAAAAACAGTGTGTTTGGCGGCAGAGTGACACAGTGTAACAGGTCAGGTAATTATGAGAAAATCTATGATGTATCTGTTGCAATTGCTTAGCTTCTTTCCATTATCAGAGCCATCAAACAGAACAGCGCTCTCACTTCTCCTGATGGATCGTAAAGCTAGTGACACCCTCACTCTCCTGATACAGATGGCATCTCAGGAGCAGCTGAATTAATTTGACAGTAAATAGGTGATAGCTATTGCTGTCTTCTCTTTTTTTATTATATTTATTATTTTTTTAATTGCACCAGGACAGCTTTTAGCACTTCTGGGAATAGCTCAGAAAGCCTATGCCATGATTAGCAGTGTACCCTCCTCTCCTGTAAACCCCTTCCAATGCTTTTGCTGCTGTTTTATTTACATGATAATTGCTCAATGGCAACAAAATTTTATTCTCCCCCATCTCCCCACCCTAACTGTCAGTGTGAACTATGTGCATTAATTATGATGATTAAGGAATTCTCTCATTTTTTTGCCTTGATGTGTTTATTAAATTAATGAAGGAATCTGACACATGGGCTTGTATGCTTAGGGTACAGTTATGCTGAAGTCATGGGTATATTTTAGATGGCTGCATATTTTCTGCCTCAGTAACATTATAATTGGCTTAATGGATTTTCAGTTATGTGCATTGGCTTTCTCCCCTCTCCAAAGCAGACTAATTACAGCTTTTTACATTAAATTCTAATAGATTTCAATTTATCTCCTCTAAATTATCACAATAATTACAGTAATAAATTAGGCATGTAGCTGTCATTAATCTAAACAATTTGAATTGGGTATCATAACAGCACGACACAGACTATGTTTCCTAAATGTGTATTCAAATATATTCCTAACTGTATAACCATTGTGTGGGAGGGTCTCATTTCCCAACAAGCTGCAAAACCCAGAAGGCAGAATGGAAGGAGAGAGAGGATGAGAAGGGGGGGGGGGGGGGGGGGGGGGGGGGGGGGGGGGGGGGGGAGCCTGGCTGGGAGCAGGGCTCCCTGTGCATGGGGGAGCTGCTACCCCAGGGGGGGGGGGGGGGGGGCTGGCATTGAAAAGGGATGAGAGAATGGAGTAAAAGTCAAAACAGACCAAATCTGAGGGACCACTGCATACAATTAACAATGTCTGAAGAATTGTCTTGGACAGGAACATACCTGAAGCATCCTGGCAGACCTCAGACTCCATCACTAATCCATGACTGTTTTTTTCCCTCTTATATAAAAATGTGTTGCAAATGTTTCTTTACTCAAGAACACCTACTTGAAATTGCAGCTGGCTGAAACATGAAATTTTACGTTKCATAGGAAATTTTGGCAGGGACAACTTTGGTTTTGTTTCTCATTTAGCACAATTTCCAATTATTCAGAACACATCACAAAATGGAAATTCTGAAAAATTTCATGGAGGAAACTYATGTGACCATTGCTTTTTAAATTAAGAGCATTCCTTGCTTTTACCTTTCTTTCCACTGAGAGCTATTGAGAGAAGTATTGACTTGACTCTAGTCAGCTTCGTAACTACTCTTCAGCAGAAGGCAGCGAGGCACTGACATGCTCACGCCACTTTCCTTGGCAGCTGCCAGGCTTGTAGGATTTAGGCTTGGGACAATTCCCTTCACATGCCTCTGTTTCCTCCCTTCCTCCCTAGGCATCTGGACTTCCAAAACATCTGGCTCCCTGTGTGTCTGAAACCCAGGGCAGCTGGACCCTTCACGCTGCAGCGTAGTCACAACCAAGTACTGCCTCAATAGCAGTTCAGGCAGGATTGCAGCAAACTAAGACCAGCAGACAAATCATTCCTCGGCTGTGATGTGTGTTGGCTTCTAGACTCTTACAGGTATAGCAGTGCTGTTCCCTCCCCTAGAGGTTAAAGCTAGTTTGGCTATGGCTACACTAGTGCCCAGTCATGCTGATGCACTATGAAGCAGGGCCACTGTGTAGCAGGATGGCATGGCTAGGGTGTAGATGCTCTTCTGGGGAGACAGCCAGCCTGACTTTTTGAAAACGTGAAATTCGTGTTCAGAGAGCCAGCAGCCCCATCACAACCACAGATCAATGGGGATGGGTGGCATCACAAGAGTTCGCTGCCCTGGCAAACATGTGGACACAAGCATACGTCCACCTGTGGGAACATGTGGACACCTTGCACTGTTACCAGGAGGGACGTCCAGGCTCTTCCCCAAATGCAAAGCACTGCTGGTTCAGCGAAGTGCCATTTTCTTATGGCACGTACTCTGCCTGGATAGTTTCCAATTAGCTCCATTGATAATACATTTTAGTAACACACAATACTGGGGTACTTTTATCCTGCAAAGGGGAGAAAGATTTAGGTCTGTGTTGTAGCCAGCACTGCTTTATTATCCCAGCATGCAAAAACAAGGGCAAGAAATTATGTAACACCTGGATGCAAATTTGTATGCACTGAATAATTCTCTGCTTCTAATTATCAAAATATTAAGCTATATAGTTCCTTATATGGTATATATTTGTGAAGCTGTTGGCTGTTTCTGTTATGAAAGTGCAATGGAACTTGTGTAAATGTAAAAAGGATTAGAAAAGTGAACTTTGTAAAAAAGTCCAAACTTTCAAACTCCTGTACTGCAGTTAAACAAAGTAGCCTCAGAACACTGATACCATATATATATATATTACATAATGTTTAAAGCTTTCCTGAGCACCAAAAGGGAATACCTAATGTGCAGTTTCAATTGAGTTTCCATATATAAAGACACTTACTACATTTCTGTTATACCTCCTCTAGATGAAAAAAAGTCACTAACATTTTTCCTAGTGACTAAATCATTTTGCAAATTCAGGCTGTTCTGTGAATTTGGAGAGGTTTAAATTGGTAACACTTAAAATAATAGCACGTTGATTTGTGCAGCTCTGCAATGGAATTCCTCTGGAAGGATGTATGACCTCGCCATTAATATGAAATGAGCTCCTTGTGATACCTTAATGAATATGCAGCGTCCCCTTACTGACATGAGTAACTTTTGAAACCTTTATGCATTTTCAATGGGCATTCACCTCAGCTAATCCTCAGAGCAGGTTCATTCATAGTCATATTTCCTGTTATCTGCTTACAAAGTTAAGATGTTCTTACTGTTTGAAATTTGTCACTTACTCCAGAAGAAGAAGGAAAAGAAAAAGCAAGCAATGGCTTTAATGGGCAATGTGCCAAGATAAATGGTCCCTGCTGTGCATGTTAGATTTGATGCAAGTGTTCTTTGTGTAGATACTACTTCCTGTACAGAATATTGCAGCCTTATGGCAACCTTTGTCCTTTGTCTTGATGATTGTATGAAATATTAATCTCTGAAACAGTAATGCTAAAAAGAAACATTCTGCAGTGTATCTGGTGGCTACAGCTGTGGACAGGGATTCAGATGTCGGATCCTATTCCTGTCTGCACCGTAGTCTCAATAGGTACGTTTTTCTGTGTCTCAGCTCCCTCACTTGTCAAAGAGGAAACATTATCGTTAACTAAGTCCTAGGGGGTTTTCTGCACCTTACCTAGATAAGTTGGTAAAACACACTGAGACCCCATATGGGACTGGATGGTAAAGCTTTCTGATTATACTAACTAGAATTAATACTGGACACAGCGCGTCATGTTATTTTGTTGGCTGACCATAATAGTTAGCCTTGAACATCCTGACCTAAGAAGCACTTTCCACTCTTACATTCTTGAAAAGTTATTGCAGTTATTGCTCAGGATAATTCAGTGTGTTTCTGTTTGAAGGCACATCATTAAGGATGTATTTGTGAGCCTTTGGGAGGCTGACAGTCTCACAGTTCATCTTTTGGGCAGTGACAAAGATCAAACTATGGGTACACCTTTTCTTTAAGTCCATTGATAGTTAAAATTCAGAGTGGATTTTTTTAGAGATGATAAAAAAAATCCAACAGTTTTTTTGTTCTACACATCACTCATGGAGGGTATGAAAAGCCTTTGTAGACTGTTATCTTCCTTGCTTTATATGCCTAGAAAGAAACACACCAAAAGAGGCATGTTCTGTACCTACATATCCTATATGAAGGAGTCACTTCTTTTCTGTAACTCCTTTTACACTCTAAATAATGTGGTGAGTACCTCAGCTGAAGGGAATAACAAAGCTGTTTGCTGCTTCTGTTTTGTGTTTTTTTTCCCACCTGATGGTCTCTGCTTCCTCAGAGGCCTACTTACATCTACAGTTACTTCTTTTTTCTCTCTTCTTTTAAAAAAACCCCTTAATTTATTGCTGAAGTGATTGGTGGTATTTATTGCTCTCCACAAAGCCTATGAAAGCCTGCTACAGAAAGTATAACAAAAAAGGGAGAAGGGGAAAATAGGGATGAGATATGTTTGTTTTTTGCTCTTTTCCCAGCAATCCAAAGCTTACAACATCCATCCCTGCTTATATGGCTGTATTTCCACATTGTTTATAGCCAATGGACACGGGGATGAAAGGCATAAGTAAAGGGAGAGGAAAGAATTGCATAATTAACTTTTTAAATTAATTCATGACCCAGTTAAAAGGACAAGGAGGGGGTTATTAATTAATTAAGGTGGGAAACCCTGTGGGCATGTGAGATTTAGAGAGTTTTAACTTACCAGCCAGGTTAAAAGAATTTCTAAGGGTGTACTCAGCACTCAGTGAATCTGCAATGCAGTTAATGCAAGAAGAAAAGGTGAAAATATATTGTAAAAGGTTTTTTCAAGGGGAATAAAATGTCTAAAAAGACTGAAAATTAATTAGGAAGAATCCTGACAAATGTTTCATCAGAATTTGAGAAAGAGCCTAGCCCTATTCTCAGCTTTTTWAAGCCTGTTTAGCTCTACTGAGCACAGTGGATGCTTGATGCTATAAAGATCGAGATTTGGTCATGAAATATATTTTAAAAATCTTCTCAGGTCCTAAGAATTTCAGAAGAACTCATAGATTAATAGCTATAGCAATAGTAGCAACATTAACAGATAGTACTCTAAGTGAACTTTTTTGGCTCTCTGGACACATTATAGACTCTCTTTGCAGATGTGGCACTTCTCAATCAAAACACATTTTAAACTGGCCATTGTGGGTTCCCTCTTTTCTCAGGCATCTGTGACTGCAAATGCCCATTTACAGTATACTTGTCTTTATCTCCTTAAAGGCTGCATCACCTGTGCTGCTTCCAGCACTTGTCCAGGTACCTCAGGGTAAAACTTAGAATCCAGGTGAGGTTAAGAAGTCCTTACATCTTGTTTTTTCTTCTTATTATCATTCTTTATATATCTTGGTGTCTTTAGGCTTTGCAGTCTTTAAAGTCARGGATAAGCCTTCCATGAATTTCTGGCACAACCAACAACAAATATGCTAGACTAAGAATTATTTTATGAATTTATGAGAAAGAGTGTTCTTTCTCACCRACAGTGTTTGAAGTGGATTGCATGGTTTACTGTTCGTTTATTTAGCTGGTCTTACATTTCAATCATCTAATGATAGAAATCAAGACTAATCGTTTTCAGCTGACTTTAAATGCCACCTTCTTTTGTTAGCTGATACTGGCTATGTGTCTCTGTCTCATCAGTGTTTGGCAAAATCTCAGTCACGGTTCAGATGTTGTCACAAAAGCTAATTATGCAGAAAATCTTTGCTTTTCCCCAGTTGCCACCTTGGAATATCAAAGATTAAAAAACCCCCAAAACTAATAAACAAAAGATGTCAGACAAAGYGATGTGAAAGTGTTACTACAAACCATTTGAAAATTAGGGGGAAAAGAAAATTATGATCAGTAGAGACAGGCCACTGTTAATGGAATTTGGGTCTTTTTATACACAAAAGATGTCATACTAGCTGCGCTGTATTACAGCAACTGTAGCAATCTTCATTGCTTTATGATTCTCTTTTTCTTTATCATACTGCAGCATTTTGGTGTGAGAATTTTAAAATTAAATTTCTTTATTGTGCAGGCAGGATGTCCAGTTTTATTCTATCAAATGCCACAGAAACAAAGGGAACAATCCATTTTTCCTGATAGAAGCCAACAGTTCGTAAGAGGTTTGAGATGAGTGTAAGGATACAATTTGCCTAGAGAGTGCCTGAGGATCAAGACAACCTGACTTTCCACGGAATGAGTCTGTCAGCTGGCATCTTGCAGTAATTGCTTCCCATGGCAGGACCTTACCAGCCGAGGGAGGACTGCTCTCGTCAACCCAAGAATCAATTTCTACAGTAGCTGAATGATAATTGTTTGCTAAGGCTCAGGGAACTTGTTGCCAAGCCTGAAAAAGGGGCTGAAGCTATGATTGGCACTCATTAACCCGGGATTTGGATTTGATCATTTACTTTAGTAGAAGAATGTGTGGGGTAAAGGAGGGAGAGGACTACAAAATGTTCTTTTGTTTGGAAGAAACAAATGAGATCAACTGCAGAATGGGTATCTGAATGTCAAGCCTGAAACCATATCTGTCTTCACTCAAAGGGACCAAATAGCATGCACTATGAGCTGATTTGAATGCTTTCCTTCAAGTAGAAACATCTCTTCAGAATTTTTTTTCCTGATAGATACCTCTGTTTGTGTGTTTTGTTCATTATGGTAAGTACATCCTGATGACTGATGTCCTGAAGTTAGATTGCTGAGTTACACAGCAAAGAGAGTGGGAGAAGACATGCTAGAGGTCCAGAAGACTAACTTCTGACTTCCATAGTCAAGCTTGTGCTTTTGCAGGAGGCAATCACCACTGCCTACCCTCTGCTGCAGACATTTATGCCCAGCTGCAGTTGTGCCCGGCAATGTTAGCTGGACAGCTGTGTGTGGTGTCTTCTGATCCTCACTAAAGTATGCCTAATGCCAGGTATTATGATTGCCAAAGTCCCTGTCACACAGCATTTTAGCAGGTAGACCAGACACCTGGAGTGTGATTTAGAGTATCAGCCTCTGATACTGCCTTTACAGTTGTCTTTCCTAGTGCCTGTTGATTATTTACGTGACCTTTCAAAGTCTATTGACTGACATATAAACATTTTTATTTCTGCATTGCAACCAGTGTATTCACATAACTCTGCCGGTGCTGGTTCAGGGAGCAGCACAGGACAGTGACTAAGTGGATAGTATGGTATTTAGAAGACTGCTTCAGAGTCATGCTCCATCAGGGAGCCCCTATATCACCTTTGGTATCTATCAATGTTTTTGCAAATTCCAGACCAAGCTCAGCCCTGTCTTTTACTCTCCATGTATACATGCATTACCAGAAAAAAACAGTCTCTGTTTCATGACTCTGGTCTCACCAAGGCTGTCCCTTTCAGATCCTTGTATGTTAGGGTCTCCAGAATGGCAAAACTGTCGCTCTTGCAGCCTGGAAATGGCCCAAGGGTGGCTGTGGAGCCAGTGGTGGCTCTAATGAGTTTTAGCTCATGGGGATCTCAACAGAAAGTCTGGTAGTAGTAGTTTCAGCATCTTCATGTGTGTATAAAGCAATGGACATTAAAAAGAACAATATTGTGCAAAATAAGAACAGTACAGTTTGTTCATTATCAAGATAATACTAACAAGACAAGGGTATTTAGCTGTTAAATGTCAGAAAAAAAACCAAAAAAACAAAAACACAAAAACACAAAACCTAACCATTGTAACTTTCTGCTATGCAACCTTATTAGTGCTCATCCCAAGTTGCCTCATGCAGAGCGTCCCTTGAGGCTCAGCAAAGAGAGATGGTGTATGGATCCTGTAGAGACAGGAAGGATGTCCTCTCTTGTATAACCTCACAGCACTGGAAATGCAACAAATCTGTAACTCTTCTGTGCGGGTTTGGTTTGCAGCTCTTCCCATGCCTGGTCTGTGTGCACATAAAAGCTCGCTTGCCCATCCACATTTTTAATAGAAAGAACAAAACAATATTTAGATCTGTGGGACTGTTTCATCATCAACTGGAAAGTATCTGTACTCAGCTGTGGTCTTATTCCCCACCTACAAGCCACATGGAGGTCTTTCATTTTTTCCTGTCCATAGGTAGTTTGGAGTATTTTTTCACAACTTTCCATTTCCAGGGAATTTCAGCTCTGAACTTTATCAGGTTGTTGTTTCCAGTGCATTCTGAATGCAAACCTGGTTATTCAATTTACATTGCATGGTGCAGATAGTGTCACATCACTTGTAGTCCCTTAGCAGATCAGTTGTGTCCTCAGTGGCAGCAGTACCAGGGTATTTGGATGTGAATTAGGCAGTTAGAGTAACTAATCGCCAGACATGCTAGTTTGGAGACAAACATCCTGCAATGAACTGACTTGTGGAAAGCTCCATCTTAAAAATAATTCCCCTGTTCTATGTCCTTCTGATTTGGGCAGGTTCATGTAAAATGCTGAATGACTTGAGAGGAACTGCATAGGTTCAATGGCTCAGTAGATCAGAATTCCTCAGATACTGCAGACTGATTCTTTAGCTTGTGACAATTATATCTCAATTTGATCACAGGGGAATACATTTCCTCTTTTTGAAGAGTTTGGACATTACATGTTATACCTTCAGTGCAGGTCTACCAGAAAATCAATGTGAACAGATGTCAAGATGTTCAGAATCCCAGCCTGGCGATAGGTTTGCATTCAGATTCAACTGGGGGAAAGCAGCTTTGTAAAAATGCCAACTTTTCTAAGATTCACAGCCAAGAAAGTTGTATTAAATGAATCTTGCACATGCAAAAAGCCACGGTCCCTTATTAAACCAGTCCCAAAAGAGACAATGATGTCCTTTAACTAGGAAGAGGTATTATCTAAGGAATATGATTTTCAATCTAAATCTAGAGACTTATATGTGCAATATATGCACAACCAATGGAAACAGTGATTTTATGTCTGACATACTTTCTTATGTATTTTCCAACTGGTTATGAACTACTCCTTCTTAGTTACCAGATATGGTACTTCACAAGGCATTTGGAATTATGAATGACTGCTGTTCTTTATACTGCAAGAAACACTACACAGCTGAGTTCTTCTGATCACACATCCAATGGTTTGTATAAAACAACGAGGGTGACGTGCCTCTTTGATGTATCAGACAGGTTTAATCTGTAGGCCCGATATTTTCACAGAATAAGGCCCTTAAATGAGTATCTTCAAAAGAACTGTGTGCCTCCAGCTGTTCTGGAGGGGTGCTGCCTAGTCAGAGATGCAAAAGTCTAAAAGGAGCGACACCAGTTTGAAGTCCAGGTAATTTGTCTTAAACTGTGGGTTTAAGACACATGAAAAGACAGAGAAGAAACTATGCTTCCTGAAGTTATATCAGAGTGTTGCCATGGAAGTATTTTGTGACAGTGCTCCGTTTTGATGGCTGGTTTGGAAAAGGCAATGGCCTCTCACCTGCACTCCTAATTTTGTTGGGGCTACCTCTGTACTCCCACCAGGTAGGCCCGCCACTCAGAAGAAGGTTTATTTTGGGGGCTATATTACGCAAACAAATGTAGAAGCCCACTTCTGTGTTTCTCGTGCTCCTCCCCTCTAGTCTGCTAGTAGAAAGCAATGTGGCACTGGTTATYTCTGATGTACATTCTACAGTCAATAAACATTTGCATTCCATACCTTTATTTTCCACATTCCTGTAGAATTACAGGAACGGTAAGCATTAGGTTTGTACCTGTGCTTTCAAATAACTTAYACAGAGGTTGAATTATGTAACTCGCTAGGATGAGGATAAATCCCTGCATACCACCTTGAAAATATGAGGTTTAAAGTGAACATTATAGTATCAAAGTATTGCACAGCCAAGAGTCTTTGAAGGTTAAATTGATGAAATATGATGAAATTAACAAAGTGAAACCTTATATCCAAAGATGTTTTCTTTGTTCTTGAATAGAACATCTTACATCAAGGTCTCTATTTGAATGCCCTTACAGCATATCAAAATTATAGTGTTAGGAAAAAGCCCCATCAGGTTATATATTTTGTGGTTAACAGGCTCTGCTGTGTTTCATTTCAGAAAAGCAGTTCAAGAAATGCTCCCTAGTTTATGTTCTCCTTGGGAGAAATCCTAATCCTAAACGGGTATTAATTTTCTTCCAGTGTCTAAATCACCTTGTGTACAGAGGCCTCCATTTATATAATTGGAAATCATTGCAATTATTGTGTATCTCTCAATGTCTCTATTCATCCTTCTGCTGCACCCATAACCCATGGCATCCTATCTGTGCTAATGTTTGTCACCACTCTCTCCTGGAATGAGATGTGTTGGAGTGCGTATGATAATGTCTAATTCGTAAGGATTAGCACTGTTTCACTAAGAGTGAGGTGATTCCATGGTGCAGCCCCAGTAAGCAATTAATGACAGTGTCAGCTTCTAGGTGTGAACACTGCTGACATTTGTGCCTTTTTCCTGAATGACCAGCCCAGTCAAATTTACTCAACAATAATAGCATTTCCTCAGCGATCCCATTCTCTGCAGGAAAAGAATATGGACTTAGAACAACATTGATTTAGAATATAGATCGATAGCCCGTGAGGTTTTTTGTTTCTGTGAGAACCTATGAAGTTTTCCAAATTTTGTGTGGGCACATCTGTTAGTCTCCCCTCCATGTGGTGGATTCTGAGTCAGCAGGACTTAAACGGTCCCCTGCCAAAAACCACATAGCTGCATGAATACAGTGCTGAACCTGACCTTATAAGCCCAGCTGGCTTGTGGGCTCCTTGGAGGATATTTTTATCCTAACACCGATATTTGTTTTCTTTCAGCATATAAATCACTCCATGTACAGTCCTCCACTTACACTAATGGTCATTATAGCATTATGCTGTGTAGTGTTATTAGCTTGGCCCCTTCACTGTTCTTACACAGTGTTCTTACACTGTTCTCACACAGTTACGGCTTTTGAGTTGAAAATGGCTCATCTCCTTTTGGCCTGGCGCACAAAGATATGAATGCATCTCTCCATGGACAGCTGTGTAGGCATGGATCACCAGTGGAATTACCAGTTTTAGTTCATTTCTGTTCTGGTTGCCCTCTTTGATTTCTGCCYGTATGGTTGTGAACCACCAGGTAGCAATCCAACCCACACCATTTTTTATGATGATGTCGCAAGCATGCAGTGCCTGTTTATTCCTCAATGGTGACTAGTTCTCTGTTTAAAAAAAGCCCAGAGCCACTGTTCTCAAGTCATTTACTATGAGTAAAACTCGTTTCTCTTTATTATGTGATATAGTTTCTTACCTCTTCTATAACTCTGTGAGTAAAGCTCTGGAATTGGGCCATGGGGGCATTAATAGCATCCCTATTGCAGAGGTGGTGGTAATGAGACCGGATCAACACAGGTAGTCAGGGAGTTACCCTGCCTGTGGTGCCTGCYCTGCTGAGCTCACTGCCATGCCAGCACGGCGACAGCACAGCAACGCCAAGGGAGCACGGGGGCTCCTCTGCACCAGCACTCCGGTAGCACATCGCTCCCAAAGGACCCAAAGCCTGGCATCTGTCCTCTGTGTGCTCCCTACGGCCTGTGCAAAGGAAAATAAATGCCTCACTTGATTTTTTTGTTACAAACCCCAATGAGCCAAACTCCTCGAATACACACTATGTGAGAAGGATTTAAATGTTTGGGAAAGGTTGTGTTCCAGCGCACATCACTGGAAGGCTGCCAGAGGCAGCCTGGAGCCAGCGAGGAGAAAAGTGTTTATTGTGGTCAGCGTGGTAATATCGAGGGCAGCAGGGACAGACCAGAAGGAGACTGAAACCAGAACAGCTGAACGCGGAAAGTACACAGAAATTATAATCTCATAATGAGCCTCTGAGAAGGCAGGCGTGAGGAGATGCCTGATCTGTGGAAATTGCTCAGGTAGCTAATTTCAGGAGCCTGGTGGAGGCAGAACRGCCACTGTGGCAGGGGCAGGGCCGACCTTCGCACTAGCAACAAAGGTGGGGGCAAAGGGCCCTATCCTTACACCTCTGGAGCCGCTTAAAAACTCTGACCTCAGCGTCTTCCCGGCTCTGACTGAACCTGCATCTGACAGCAGGCAGAAATGGTCTTCCGTGCTTTCCCTGCAAAGGGGTTTTAGAGCTATTTTTCTGCTTCCTTGTGGTTCCCTTCTTTTCTTTTTCTTTTTCTTTTTTTTTTTGTGTGTGTGTCTTATTTTCCCCTTCGTAATGGAGGGAAAAAAGGTTAGATTAGAAAACTTCAATTAAGCCTTTAAAAAGACCATCTGCTGAATGCTGACTGGGGTTTCATGTAAACAAAATGCCTGTGCTGGTTACAAACAAATGATCTTATCTATTGTATTGTGTTACAAATTAAAATTAGATTAAGCCACCTACATGGTACCGCCGCTGAATCTTAAATTTCTTATGGAAACTGAATGTTTGCTGCAAGTATTCATTCGGCCTGATGAGAGCCTCATTATTTTTGTACCAGCAGTACACACTGGGTATAGAATAATCAAAGCCTGGGGGTACGTATTAATTATCCTTTTGAATAGTGATGAAATTTTAAAAAGATCTCCTTTAGGCTCACATCATCAGCAGATGAAACAAAGCTTTGCACAGCTTGTGAGCAGTGGCTCACATGTGTTTTTACATCTGTTCAGGATATTTCAATTTGAAGCGCAACAAGCCAAGTCTGGGATTAAAGACCCACAGAAAGAGGGGGAAAAATCTGCAACAATAACCAGACCCCACCCCTTCCTGTCTGCAGCGGAGAGGGAGAGCGCCTGCTCGGCAATAAAACCTGGCTCCATTTTGTTTCTCCTTTTGGTGGTGGTGGTGGTAATATTATTTAGAAGAGGGATGTAATGCTCTGAGCTGGTGCGCTGGCTGTGGGTGCCAGGACTAATTACCTGGTCACCTGTTCTTGCCTGCCCATCGCGGCATCCAGGGAGGTTCCAGTTTACGCTGTTAGTACTAGGGGCTCTCGTGAGTTTACTCATGTTTCCCTCTCTAGTATGGATTACAGTTGGGTTAAAGAGTGGAAGCGTTTGTGCTCCCCTGGATTCCTGCAGATCCGTGTTTGTCAGCTTGTGAAAAAATGGGGAAATGGGGATGCCCTTTGCCAAGAGGGTTATGTCATCCTCTTTAAATGGTATTGGGCACACGCCATTATTGCTTTGCTAGAATGTAAAAGGATCAGTTCAAAATACTTTTTAACGCAATGTCGAAACTGCAAGCCACAAATTGCACAGGTTAAGTCATACTGCTGTGATGAGTAAAAGCAAAAGTGGTCAGTCAGAATGGAGATGTGTTAGCTTGCAGTGGGAAAGGATTGCTGCAGTTCAGTGCTCAATCAAAGGACCAGATTCTCAGGCAGCCACAAAGCTAGAACCCCTCTGAAGTCTGTGTGAGCTCTGACTTGATAGACACTCAGAGATCAAGCTGATCATGTTTACAAGTCTGTACACACATTGCTATTTGCTGGGTCTTCGTTTCATTTTTTTTTCACTGCATCTCTTGAGAGAGAGGCAATAGCAGGACATGAATGGAATCAGTGCTGTTGACCAGACATGAACTTAGATCAGGTGGTTTTCAAAAGTTTATTCATTTTTACTTAGCAGAGCAGGCCAAATTCTGCACTCACATATGCTGCTTTCTAAAGACGCATTATGATTGCAGCCTAGAATGTCATCCAGAGCTTAATTTTATCAATGGACTTGAGTGAATGCAGTATAAATCTGCTAGCAAATAATCTGTAGTTTACAGGTTAGAATACGTTCTTTGTTTTTTATGGCAGATCAGACATATTTTAGCTAATTGTTTTAAAAGTACATAGAGACACCACCAAAGGTAAGCCATGTAATCTATTTAAAATTCTTACTTCCTTGGTCATGTATGGTGTTTTTGAAGCAGAATAATCTTGTCAAAGGATATGACTAATAATTCACTTAGTGGGTTGAGGCTGCAAGAGTCATAGAAACACGGAATCAAAGAATCTCCCTCTATGGGTCATTTTGAGATACCATAAGCATCTCCCTGCTGGTGCATGTTGTAAAACAAGGAGGACTCAGGGAGGGATCCCAGACCCACCAGAACCTCTGTTCCCTATGGGTCAGTTGTGTAGATGCCAGGGCATAACCACACAAACAGCGAGAGAGCACAGTTTTGTTCACAAGTCACTAGTGAAGGACATGAGCCCTTTTCCACTGATCGGATAAAATTGACTTAGACAGAGTGAGCTCTGTCTAAGTAAGGACTGGCAGGAGAAGGCCCTACACTCTACTTTTCAGGCAACAAATGAATGCTGTCATTATTAAAAATTAATTATGCTAATGAGTTGAAGACTACACTCCTAGTTGTGTGGTTGTTGCAAGCTAACAGCTGTTGCGGTTCTTTCTCCGTGCTCAAGCCTGTATGGCCTGTCATTTACTATTCCTTACAGAGTCCAGAGCACGGATCATAACAATATAAATATGGATATATGCTTAAAAACATGATTAAAAATAGTTACTGCTCATGGACAGTAGCCAATTTGCCAACATGAATAAAAGCAACGCTATTTTTAAAAATGCAGCATGACATGTAATGGACAAGCCTGTAAAATTCAAATAATGAAACTTTTTCAGAGTTAGAAATGACTGAGTGTTAAAATCTGCTTTCCTATAAAATAAAAAGTGACCAAAAGTATTTTTTTTTTGTATTTATGGGAAAAAAAAAAAAAAGGTGCTTGCAGGCTGAGGCTTTGCATGCCAAGTTTCAGCCTAAAGCGAAATTTAACAGCTGAGTTATAAACCCCTAAAAATAGGGTTTTGTAATGGAAGTGCTGACACAACTTTATCTATCACAGTGAGAATGGCACCAGCTATAATTAAAAGTACCTAGTGTACTTTGTCTTTGACTAACATAAATAGCTGTCAGGTTGGCTTCCAATACAGTTCTCCATGTTATTTTGACTCCAACACAACGGAAGCAATTCCTTATTCCTGCATACCGAGACAAATTATCTAAAATTCTAGGGTCCTTGGACTTCTTTACAAATAGAACCCAAACACCCTCACAAATTGATGTCCAGCTGTTGTAAGGGAGACGGACCTTATCCTGATGCTGCCCTATGAGACCGAACTACTTGTTTTTCTGCTCCACTTCATCACATGGATGATCAGTGGGTTTTCACTGAAACATCAAGGTAATGCCCACCAACTAGACCAAGCCTTTGGCTTTGGGTGCCTTTAAATTGCTAGATATCACTGTGGCTTCTTGTTTTTGTGGTGACTCTTGTTTTTAACGATACTTCATTGAATAGGTGATACGTAATTAAACTTTTCTGACAAGGCTTCTTCTTTCTGACTTTTTCCAACTCTTCTCTTACATTTCTAGGAAAAAAAAAMCAGCCATATTTATATATTTAATGACACTCAGCTTTTGTCTGGTAAATCACCTTGTTGGATTGGTTTTGCCTCCCACCTCTTTTTCCTGTTTCTCTCTTCTCCCTGTGTATGTTTCTCTTCCTTTGCCTCCCTTTGCCCTCTTTTCTCTCTGTAAGGTTCCTTTTCCCATCCATCTCTCTCCCCCCATACTTTGCATCTGTTTCTGGCTTTTTCTAGCAGGGCTTCATTCTGAGGTTTTTGCACATCCAACTCACTGAAATCAGTGAGTATTTTGGGTATTAAGTGCCATACTCCTAACTTCTSTCTCTCTTTTCCTAAAGCACTTGAGTTTAAAGCTAATAGTTGAAAAAAAATTGCAGAAGTCAAGCACCTTATTTTGCAAACACTTCCACACATATGTAACTTTGTGTGAGTTGCATCTGTTAAGGCTTGAGTCTGAGAGACTGGGATTGAGGCACAGCTTTGCAAAATACTTATGATCCGACTGGGTTGTTTTGTCAAGGATTCTCTTGCCCTGGTGTAACAGTACCTGGTGTAACTTGTGCGATATGCTGCCATCTTTAAAGGTGGGTTTTAAAAGTGAACTCTGCCTAAGAAGAGGACCCCTCCCCTAGAATGTGCTCGCAGTGCAGGGAAACTCCCCACACCTCTGCTGATGCAAACAGGAACAACTCCTTTGGTTTCTCTTCCAGGACATTTAACTGATTTTACTGTTACTTTAGCGATTTAACCAGGAGGAATGTTTCAGAGACAAATATGGGATACACATTGCTAACCATCAGGTGACAAAAGATAGAAAGCAGACAATAAGAAATATAAAAAAATAGCTGATAGAAGAAACGTGAAACAACATCCTTTTTCTAAGTAAAATATTCTGTAGCAAGGACAAGAGGAAAGTTTTATTTTTGAAAACCACAATTTTTCAGTGAAAAACAGAAAAAAACCCAGAATTTTAGTTAGATGAAGTTGAAAACTAAGATTTAAACAATCTTAATTCTGTTTTASATATGTTTAGTTTAGAAATTTGGGGAGGTTTTATGAAATTGTAGGATATTAAAAAAACAGTGAAATTAGGATATTAGAGAATTAATTAATTTTAATCAATTTATAATGCYTATTTTTCACTTTGAAGCCAGTAGGGGGAAATACTAAATGAAGGTTAAATAAGAGATGTGCTTTTATTGCTTAYGCTGTAATGAAAAGACGGATAATATTTATCTTCTTGTGTTTCTTCCTTAATTCTTTCATTTTGTCCTGAGCCTATTCATACAGGTCCACAGACTAATGCCAAAAAAACACACAGCGTCCCAGGACAGCCTCTCTTTTCAGGTGGCTTCGGCTCTCGATTTTCGGTCTCCTGCCTAACACAACTCACCCGAGGCATGGCGATATCCCAGCATAACACAAACCTTGTCATGTCTTATTGCTTAAATAACACAATAAGGAAATTAAAAGGCTTGCTGGTTATGATTTTCATTGTTGCGACTTATGAAGTCTTGAAGAATTTCAGGAAATTGATTACGCGGGGGGGTTGGGGGGGGCGGTACCTGTGGTTGAAAAAAAACCCCAAGAACAACAAAGAACCTCTGACTAAAAGTCTTTTGATATTAATACAAAATATATACCCTTGTCTATCCTCACAGATCCTGGATCAGGCAGCGATATAAGCGTTCTGGTACCGGCGGTAAGGTGGTAGAGGAGGAGCGCGCCCTGCCCCGGCCCGGGCTGGATCGGCGTGGGCTGGATGCCCTCTACCGGGGGATCCCCCCGCTAACTGCCTTGCCTCTGCTCCCTCCTCCGCCCAGGCTGGAGAGCACGAAAGGCTTTACTCCCTTCACCTACATCTTCTTTGCACCAAAATATAATGGGGGAGGAGAAAGGACAACACTCTAATTAACGCTGAAGTTCTTTCATGGGGCAGCAGCCAGGAAGGAAATCCATGGTGCTGCTTGCAGCTGCGCTGCTTCAGTGAGGGAGGCGAGGGAAAGCATGTCAGGCTCCTCTTCCCCCGGTATTGCTCCTGGTATTGCCTCGGCGTTGCCCCGGTATTGCCCCTGGCAGACGGCTGCCCCGGTCCAGCCCCGCTGCTGGGGTGCAGGAGTTTCGCCCCCAGCCTCATGCAGCATGCACCACTTGTGCGCGTGAGCTCTGGAGGCCTGCGCTGTGTTGGGAGTCACGAGTTTAATAACACCCCTGAGTCTGACCCTTGGAGGGGGGGCAGGAAACAAAACCAAAGGCAGGGCGGGTTGCTGCACACAGTGAAAGGTGAGAAAGATGGCATTGGGAGAGCTGCATGTGGGGCGGTGTGGCCCACCCTGCCCTGCCGCTCAGGGCGGGCCCACGTCTGCACGTGGCACCTCTCTTTCCCTTGCACCTGGCCCAGCGAGGGAGGCTGGGAGGGCAGTGCTGAAGGATCCTYGGAGGGCAGCGGTTCTGGTCCGAAAACAAGCCCATCCTGGGGGAGGCCGGCATCGGGGTGCCTATGGAGAGGAGAGCGCCTCCCGCCTCCTGCGGGAGTGGGGACCCAAGGCCTGCTGCCAAGTGGGACGGGGAGCACTCAGCGGTGAAAAAAAGGGAATGAAAAACGGGGACAAAGTGTGTGTTTTCAGCAGGGAAGAACCCTCTGGGCATGGGTGGGCCCACAGTTTCTCCTCTGGCCCTGAGAGGGGCAACCCAGAGTGCAGCAGTGCCGGAGAGGCCTCCTTGGCCATGGCCGCCCTCCCCACACGGTGGTGCCCCTTCCTTTGCAGGAGAGCCGGCCACTGCCACCGCTGTCAAGTTTCACCGGCTGCATGAGAGGTCTGGTTTTAGCCACGTAGGCAAGAAAATTTGGTCTTTGTGCAGAAACTCTCATCCAAAGTCAGCAGCCAGTGCAGTGCACCCTGCCAGCGCACAACTGGGTGGGATGAGGCTGTTTCAGCCTTACCCCAGGATCCGATCACTTACAAAGGCTTCAATTAGATCCATCATGTTATCCGAATGGTTATTTTGTGACTTAATTCCCCCTGCTTTTTCGCAGTGGTAATTAAATGAGCGAGGGRAAAAAAGAGACAGATTAATTGATTGAACTGATTCCAGGAGAAACCATTACTCCCGTTCCTCTTCTGCTCTATATAGCRTTTAAACAACTCTGAAATAGAGCTGGGTGAATCCTGCCAACATATTTCTGTGAGCGTTGCTTTGATTTTCAAATGAATTGTCTTAATCTGCTTTTATCCTCCTATTGCCTTGGCTCCATGTGAACATTTGTACAGTCTAGTTTGCTCACGAAAAGAAAAAAAAAAAGGTAACATGTTTCAATACAATGGAAAATGAATTTCGTTTCTATGAGCTCAAGAGTTATGTAGTGACAGGACAAAAGTAGCGTCATATAACACACCAATAATCGCTAATGACATTGTTCAGATATGCCACAGCGCAAATGAATAATACTATGTCATAGATCAAACAAAATTTATGAAAATTACTYACAGAACTGCCAAAATCATAAACTACAGAAACTCTGCATTTAGAAAAAGAGGTGAAATGTACCAAATACTGCAGTTGTTGCCAGTTATTCACTCTTTTATTGAAAAGATTAGGAATATTTTTCTTTTAAATTGCATTCATTTAATGTACATTTATAAGTGTGATGGCAGCGAGTATAGAGCATATTAGTCAAATCTGTGTTTAGGGAATATGAATAATATGTATTAATCATAAAAGTCCCCTGGTAGTAACAAATATACTTACCAATTTTTTAAAGTATTTTGAAAGAAAGGAAGGAAGCAAGAAAAATCACACAGGAGTACACTTTTAAGAGAATTTTACAAAACAATCATCAACATTAAGGAAATGCAATTTTTCATCTGGATCTAATCTATAGCTTCATAAAATCTCCTTGCTGAACAATTATTCAGAGAAAGACTAAATAAATATAGTGCTAAAAAGCATAATAAATGTTTCCAGAAAATTTGAAAAGTACACAAAAAAGCCACTTAGTTACCTTCTCTCCATCTATAAGAAAATTACTATTTTAGCTTGTGTTTGTATGCAACATTTCTTTTTCATAAATTGCTTTATACAGCAATATCAGATTATATAAAGTTACAGAACGGCTGAAATTTTTCAAACCTATATTTTGAATTTTTTTAACGAGCAGACCTGATGTTTAGGACACTGCATTTTCCTGAATCATGCTTCCTTGGTTTAATTGTCAGTACTGCGATTCCTGTTTCATCCTGGATGATTGTTCACCTCAGGAATGTGCTGTGGATCCTCTTCCCTCCCAGACTGACCTACGTGTTTGGAGAAAGCATTGTTTATTTTAAATCTCTCAGGAAGAACACAAAAGGCAAATTAGGATCGTAAAGAAAAAAAAATGAGGGAGCAAGGAGGAAGTTTCTCACTGTGTTCTTTCACCCAGGATGTAGCTGAGTATACACAGACTATATCCAAAAGTCTCAGTTTTAAAAATAATGGGGTTCCTTTAGAAATGATGTAGAAAACAAGGTATAAAATTGGCTTTATTATACAGTATGCAGATTTCATATACAGTTTTACATAAAAAGTGACCAGAGAGTTATACAAAATCAATACGAGGATGTGCTGAGGAAAAAAAAAAGAAAAAAGTTGAATTTAATTCTGACATGAATATCATATATAAGTCAAAGGAGGTGTTATCTTACTTCATGAGAAAGGTTTTTGCTGCATTATCATCTTGGGCACGATTCTTTGAGAATGATGTAGCTAAACAGCGGAAAGTCCAAGAGGAGAGTCTTAGAAAATTTGAGCAAAGGAAAAAGATGAAAATGGTTTCTGATTTGTAGTAAATATGTGTTCATTACTTTTTTTTTTCACATTTATCTCCATAAGCAGGTTGACTAGGAGTGGAGATTTTTTCTAAATAAAAATAAACCTGGGAGATAGGGCTTTAATCTTCCCCAAATAAATAAAATCTCCAAACCTTTCACCAATAGCCACTGTTACCCAGCCTCCTGGCCCCATCGCTAGGCCTCAAGTGTGGAGGGAGCAAGGCAGGAGAAACTCCGTGTGGGAGGTGAGCGTCTTTCCTTCCGCACCTGCACAGGTGGCCTGAATTCAGGCAGATAAACGTTACCTGCAAAATCCATGCATAATGCAAGGAGAAAGAGAGGCCTAATTTAGAGAATTACAATGTGTTGTTTGGAAGTAGCTGGTAACTTGTGGCTATCAGTGTATATGAGAGCTTATAAAGTCCTTATTACTCAACAGCGCCTGATTGCAACCTACTGGCTAGTACATTTTTTCAGCCAAGAAGGGGGGAAGAAATGCCTCCTGGCAAAGCAGAACTAAATACATTGGAGAAAACAGTTGTTATTTCAGGTGCACAGGTTCCCAGTAGAAAATAAGTTTAATTAATTAATTTATTTTTCTAATTTGTGAAAATATGCCTAGGGTGACCTCTAGACACATGTGCAAAAGCCATAAAACCAGAGTCATTCATTAACCAGCTGACACAATGTCAACCAAGGATAGTCAAATAAACAAATAACATGTGAGGAAAACTCAGACTCCTCCCATCCAACTCTCCATAGGAAAAAGCCTTCGAGAGTGAACACACTTGGCAGCGTGTCTTGGGCTCCTCACTCACCGCCTTTTTCGGGTGACAAAGAGAATGGAGTCTGAATCATGGTGATGAACCCTTTCATTTTTTATTTAATGTTCATGTCATTCAATTAAATACCATAAATGTACCCATGTTTCCTCTCTTTATTTTTTTAAATACATTAAATGTGAAATAGGAACCAGTTACAAAAAGGAGCGTGCAAAGTGTTTGGACCTCTGGGACTGGACAGAGAACTGGAAGTCAGGATTTCTGGCTGCTTCTCCTCCACCGCCACCACCCACCACTCTCCTGTTCTCTGATCATGGGGAAGCTACTCAGCCCGAGTGGTTAGATGTGTGAACTTCATCACACGGGGCTTGTCAGTTCCTAGTAATTCAGTGTATTGCTCTTTTGCCAATGTGTGCTCTTTGAGCTTCTCTCATTGCTACAGGATGCTATAAACACTGAAATTACCTGAGGAAAAAGCAAATGCACCTCAGTAATGGCATTACAGAAGTAATGGAAGGAGCCCAACCTCTCGTGCAGCACCAGAGAGCATCAGACTCCTGTGGATAGGTGACAGCAGTGCTGAGACATCAGTGCGTTACGCCTTCCCCAGCACTTCCACATGATTGTAGTGACTTTGCTGTTGCCAGYGTCTTTGAGGTCCCTGAAGAAAGTACCTATCGGGACTTGAAATGCCGTCATCATGCTCATTCACTGTGATGCCACCAACAGCTACAGCTTTCCTCTCACAACATCCTTGTCATGCGTTATGAAATAATGTGTTATGATTTACCTTATAAATAACCAATTTTTGAAAACGTATATTTCAGCTGTTTGACAAGCAAGTTTTTCCACAGTAATAAAACCAGGTTTGTGTCCAAACATCCCTTATAACCCCCTATTTATAATCAAGTGGGGAAAAAAATCCTTTCAGGCTACAACTTCACATTTGAGTTCTTACAGACGTGGTTCTGTTCAAACTGGAGCGCTGTGGCTGTGATGAACACAGAACAGGGCAAAGTATATCTGGTTTTCAACCCCCTACCCTGCCCCCCTCAAAAACGTTTTCAAGAAAAGATCAGACACCGGTTTTTAATGCCTGGGGAAAAACAAAACATGACCGACAACAGATTTAGGCAGTTTCATTTTTGCTTGCTATTTTTAAAAGCATACATGTTATTTAAAAATAATTAGCTTGAGCCAATTTATGTGCAATGTATATATTGCACATATGTCTAGAGGAAACCAGAAACAGGGTTGTATAATTGTAACCTTACTGCACTGAAGGCCTGGCATAATTACCGTTGAGAGAGAGAAAGCCAAAGAGATTTTATCTGTCATATTTATTTCCCCCATGTAAATATATTAAAACAAACCAAAAATAAACTTTTGATGCGCAGAGCTTAACCCAGTTTATACAGTATGCATTTCATTCTTTATTATTATTATTAATAATAATAATAAATTTCTCACATTCATGTGCAGTAAAGCACTTGAGATGGCAATCTGGAAGGCTGTTTTTTCAGCACCTGCAAATTTCATCTGTTGCCCATGGAAAAAAAGGCATCGTCAAATAGGCACATGCGTTTTTCCCTGATTTTGTCTCTGCATGGCAAGTGAGGCTGTATGGGGCAAAAGCAGGTTTTACTGTGCAAATGTGAACATGTGCATCTGCGTAGTCTTCTGGCCCTTTAAAAGGTAATTAGCTGTGTAGGCTGCTGTGTATGTGTAATATCATCATATTTAATGAATTGTAGGACTGAATGCGAGGAAGAAACTATTGAGTCGAGATCTCCCAGAGGCTTTGCTGGAGCTTGGACTGGCACATGACTGATGCTTTTCTGTATCCTCAGATTCAACACCAAGGACAACTTTACTTTCGAAGAAAAGATCCAGTTAAATAAAATCCATATGAAGCCTGCTAAAATAATACAATTTGAGTAAATCAATGCCTTAGGACTTTCTCAAAAGTATCTTAAGAAACTCACTGAAAAGGAACAGTGCATTTCTAGTGAATACCAGTTAGGGACTTTAACACGCTCCTTTGTATCTTGGTGACCTTGTAGGAGGTGGGATAGGTTTTCCCCACATAGAGCACACGTCTTCATTTTGCAGCACATTGTAAACACACTTTTCATGGTAATGCCTTGTTTTGGTTTGGTTTTTTTCATAGATTATGCATTAGTAATTTGTGCATCACATGCTGGCAAGCAGAATCACAGTATATTGTGCACACTACTAATGCGAGACAGAAACCTCAGCGTATTCTAGCTCTCTTCTCATATCTTGTTAGCATCTGTTTGTGGTAGGCTGGGATGATGAGGTGCTAATATGATACAGTGAAGGAAGTGTAATCCATGAACATTTTTGTGTCACATTTGTGTAATATATTACACTAATCTGACCAGACTTTCATGTGCTCTTACCCAAGGAATGCCATTCCAGCCTCCTCCCTTCCCCCATCAATGCCTTTGAAGGTTTGTGAATGATTTCCTGTACACAGGCTGTGTAAGAATGTGCACGCATTCTTTCCCTGGTCGAGGAAGGAGTGCTTTTTATGCCCGCTTGCTCTCAGCGCAACAATATTCATGAACAAATTGCACTAAAGAGGGAAGCATGTTCAATTATATTCTTCTTTCTTGGCTCAGAGGTAAATGAAGTAGAAGGTGCACTCTCTCRAATAAGCGTCAGATCCATTCAGAGTGCTTCGTGAAGTGTCTGGGGGCAATTTTTTAGCAAAACTTTTATGAGGCAGCAGTCTGCAGGTTACACAGCAATAACTAGGATGTCTGAATTGGCAGCCATAGTTTCCTCCTGACAGGTACCATCAACTGGTGGCATCTTGCAGACTGGTTCTGATTTTGACCTTGTTACTTGTCCTTAGACAGTTTGCTAGGTCTACTTTTCCTATCCATGATTAGTTTTGCCCTAGACTGTTGGTTCTTCAGGCGATAGCTGTCTCTTCCTATGTGTCTATGTAGCTTTAGCACATTGGGATCCTACTCCTGACTGGAATTTCTTGTCAGTACTGCAATAGAAATAAATGTGGTAGTAAAGTGAACTCATAAAAAACAAAATTGCATTATGATTATAATATACAACGCTTCATCTTGCTGGTCTGATTCAGGAAGGGAAAGCCCATCATAGGTCTGCATGAAAGACATGAAAGTAGAAAGTCATAATGGTTTTGGCAAGTCATTGCATATTTCTCTTCTTTGTGGATCCTCAGTGTAAGATAGAATTTATAAGGAATAGTGAAGAAAAGATATCTAATAGTGAAATTTGACTGGACTGTGGAGCCCATATATATATATACACACACATATATATATGTCCTTATTTTAGGTATTCATCTGAGCCTACAATGCCCTGATAACCATCATATGGTGTAACTCTTTAGGTGGGTCATCCTATAAATTCCCAAGAGCTGCATGCAATGCAAGATCACAGCTTGATGTGGTGGGTTGACCTTGGCTGGATGCCAGGTACCACGCACCAAGCCGCTCTATCACTCCCCTCCTCAGCAGGACAGGGTGGGGAGAAAATAAGATGGAAAAAAACTCGTGGGTCAAGATAAAGGCAGCTTAATAAAGCAAARGCAAAGGCCGCATACGGAAACAAAGGAAAACAAAAGATTTATTCTCTACTTCCCATCAGCAGGCGGTGTCCAGCCACTCCCGGGAAGTAGGGCTTCAGTATGCATAGCAGTTGCTCCGGAAGACAAATGTTGCAATAACAAATGCCCCCCCTCCTCCTCCYTTCTCTTGGCTTTTATTGCTGAGCAGACGTCACATGGTATGGCATATCCCTTTGGTCAGTTTGGGTCAGCTGTCCTGGCTRTGTCCCCTCCCAAGATCTTGCCCACCCCCAGCCTACTGGTGAGGGGGCAATGTTGGAGAAAGAGCCTTGATGCTGCGGGAGCACTGCTCAGCAGTAGCCAAAACACTGGTGTGTTACCAACACCTTTCTAGCTACCAATACAAAGCACAGCACTATGAGGGCTGCTGTGGGGAAAATTAACTCCATCTCAGCCAGACCCAATACAATCTCCACCCCTTATTCCATACCATTTGCATCATGTTCAGGTCCCACATAATTTAATACACATATATATATATTCTAACCATCCCATTGTATTTAATTCTCATTACTGAAATCCCTTCTTACCAACACTTACAACTTAAACTACATTCTTAAACCATCTTTATACCCAACATAGAGATTTGTACATTCTCATTAACTACTATCCCCTGTCCTTCAACAGATAGATATTACTCTCCCATTCCATGGGCTTCCTCCGCTCCTCCAGATGTTCATAAGAACAGGCTATGACTTGGGCCCCATCTGTCAAGATGGGTGCTCAGGACAGGAGAAGCAGTATGTTCAAGTGTTGGGCACCAACAACCACAGCTTGATTTGGGTCATCATTGCACTCACTTGGCTCCTTGCGAAACTGTCCCAGTTGTGTCCTCTCTCAGCCTCTTGCCCACCCCCAGACTACTGGCCTTTGTGGGGTGGGTGGGGTGGGGTGGGAGAGACAGCCTTGATGCTGTGTGAGCACTGCTCAGCAACAGCCAAAACATTGGTGTGTTATCAACACCGTTCTAACTACAAATACAAAGCACAGCACTAATGAGCTGCTCTGGGGAAAGTTAACTCCATCCCAGCCGGACCCAATGCAATCTCCACCCCTTATTCCATACCATTTGTGTCATGCTCAGGTCCCACAYACTTTGATACATTTACATGTCTTTTGACCATCCCATTGTATCTGTTTCTCGTTCCTGAAATCCCCTCTTACCAAYACAACTTATACTGCATATTTAAAGCATCTTTATATCCAACATACAGTTTTATTCATTCTCGTTAATTAATATCCCCTGTCCCTTAACAAATAGATAGATATTATTTCCCCATTCCATGGGCCGGCCTCTGTCGCCCCAAAATGTCCATAAGAACAGGCTATGACTTTGGCCCATCTGCCAAGGTCGTTGCTCAGGACAGGGGAAGCAGCATGTTTGGTTGTTGGGCGCCAACACCAGCTTGGTTTGGGTCATCGCTGCACTCACTGGTTCCTTGCGAAGCTCACTCTTTGTCATTTCAGGTACATTACTTCCTACAGCATACARTTCACATCATGCATTATGTTTCCCCAAGGTTAAATCTCCTTGAGGTACACACTGGATCTCCCCATCCTTCCGCATTACCCACCAAGTACACCCAGGTCCTTGAGAAAAGACAATCTCACGAATGGGCTTACCTTTTTCTAAGGAGGAAGAACACACACYGCCTTCCCCAGCAACTTCCCTATGTGCACTACGGGGACCTTATCTCCTCCCATAGTATGTAGGGGTTTTGTTTGGGCAGGACCAGGACAGTTAGCAGATCCTCCGGTGGCTTCTGTGAAATTTAAATCCCAGTGCTTCCATACCCCAGTGCCCAATGTTCTCAGCATAGTCTTCAACAGCCCATTGTATCGCCCAAATTTTCCTGGAGGCTTGTGGGTGATAGGGGATGTGATATACCCAATCAATGCTSTGTTTCTCGGCCAAGGAGTCTATGAGGTTATTTCGGAAACGGGTCCCACTGTYTGACTCAATTCTTTCTGGGGTACCATGTTGCCACAAAACTTGCCTTTCAAGGCCCAAGATGGTGTTCCGGGCAGTGGCATGGTTTACAGGTATGTTTCTAGCCACCTGGTAGTTGCTTCCACCATGGTGAGTATGTAACACTTGCCTTGGCAGGTTTGTGGCAGTGGCCCAACGTAGTCAATTTGCCAGGCCTCACCGTATCAAAAACCCAGCCACCACCCTCTGTTCCGGGGAGACTTTACTCACATGGCTCACTTGATTGTGGCAAATGTTTCACATTCATGAGTGACCTGCATGATGGCCACCATGGTCAGGTCCACGCCTTGATCACAAGCCCATCTGTATGTTGCAACTCTCCCTAGACGTCCCAATGTTTCATGGGCCCATCGAGCTACAAATAGCTCGCCGTTATGCTCCCAGTCCACATCCACCTGAGCCACTTCAATTTTGGCAGCCTTGTCTACCTGTTCATTGTTTTGATGTTCTTAGTGGCGTGGTTCTTGGGCATATGAGCGTCTACATGACATACCTTTAGAGCTGTTTTCTACCTGGGCAGTGATGTCTTGCCACAATGCAGCAGCCCAGATGGGTTTACCTCTCCACTGCCAATTGGTCTGCTTCCACTGCTGTAGCCACCCCCATAGGGCATTTGCYACCATCCATGAGTCAGTATAGAGATAGCATAGTGGCCACTTTTCTTGTTCAGCAATCTCTAGGGCCAGCTGGATGGCTTTCAGTTCTGCAAACTGACTTGACTCACCTTCTCCTTCAATGACTTSTTGTGTGGGATGCCACACAGCAGCTTTCCCCTTCCAGTGGTTTCCTACAACACGATAGGATCCATCAGTAAACAGAGCATAATGCCTTTCATCTTCTCATAACTTATTATATGGTGATGCCTCTTGGGCACAAGTTGCCTCCTCAGGCAGTGCTCCAGAATATCTGCCTTCTGGCCAGTCCATGATCTCTTCCAGGATTCCTGGGTGGTTGGGGTTCTCCATTTGAGCCCGTTGCGTGATCAATACTAGCCACTTACTCCATGTTGCATCGGTTGCATGATGTGTAGAGGGGATGTTTATTTTAAACATCCAGTGTAGTACAGGCAATCGCGGTGCCAAGAGGAGCTGTGCTTCTGTACCAACAGCTTCTGAAGCAGCTCAAACCCCCGCGTATGCTGCTAGTATCTCTTTTTCAGTCAGGGTGTAGTGGGCTTCCAATCCTTGATACTCCCAGCTCTGAAACCCTAGAGGTCAACCTTGAGTTTCACCTGGTGTTTTCTGCTAGAGGCTCCAGGTGGTGCCATGCTCCCCAGCAGCACATTTTGCACAGCTGGTCCTGTACAGACTGGCCCAACAGCTACCGCACAAGCTATCTCCTGTTTGATCTGCTCAAAGGCTTGCTGTTGCTCAAGGCCCCACTCAAAATAGTTCTTCTTTCGGGTTACTGGATAGAGAGGGCTCACAAGCTGACTATAACCTGAAATATGCATTCTCCAGAATCCCACAAGGCCTAGGAAAGCTTGTGTTTCCTTCTTGTTAGCTGATGGAGACATAGTTRCTATCTTGTTGACCACATCCATAGGCATATGACAGCGTCCATCCTGCCATTTTATTCCCAAGAATTGAATCTCCTCTGCAGGTCCCTTGACTTTGCTTTTTTTTATGGTGAAACCAGCTTTCAGAAGAATCTGAATTACTCTTTTTCCCTTCTCAAACACTTCTGCCTTGTTGCCCCACATGATGAAGTCATCGATGTATTGTAGATGTTCAGGGGCATCACCCTTTTCCAGTGCAGTTTGGATTAGTCCATGACAAATGGTAGGACTGTGCTTCCACTCCTGGGGCAGTTGATTCCAGGTGTATTGGACACCCCTYCATGTGAAAGCAAACTGTGGCCTGCACTCTGCTGCCAAAGGAATCAAAAAAATGCATTGGCAATATCAATTGTAGCATACCACTTGGCTGCCTTTGACTCCAGTTCATATTGGAACTCTAACATGTCTGGTACAGCGGCACTCAGTGGTGGCGTCACTTCGTTCAGGCCACGATAGTCTACTGTTAACCTCCACCCTCTGTCAGACTTTTGCACTGGCTGTATGGGCCTATTAAAGGGTGCGTGAGTCTTGCTGATCACTCCTTGGTTCTCCAATTGATGAATCAGCTCATGGATGGGAGCCAGGGAGTCTCGGTTTGTGCAATATTGCTGCTGGTGTACTGTCCTGGTCGCAGTTGGTACCTGCTGTTCTTCAACTCGCAGCAATCCCACAACCAAGGGATCTTCCGAGAGGCCAGGCAGGGTAGATAGCTGTTTGATCTTCTCTGTGTTCACAGTGGCTACAACAAAAGTCCATCAGTACCCCTTTGGGTCCTTGAAGTAACCCCTCCTGAGGAAGTCTACACCAAGGATACAAGGGGCTTCTGGGCTGGTCACAATGGAGTGCTTTTCCCACTTGTTCCCTGTTAAGCTCACCTCAGCCTCTAATACAGACAATTCTTGGCATCCCCCTGTGACTCCAGAGATCCAGATGGGTTCTGTGCCCCTATACCCTGATGGCACCAGCGTACACTGTGCACCAGTGCCTACCAAAGCCTTATACTTCTGTGGGTCTGATGTGCCAAGCCATTGAACCCACACAATCCAGTATACCCGGTCATCCCTTTCCTCGCCCTGGCCAAAGGCAGGGACCCTCTATTCCTGTTCCTGGTCGGAGTATTCACTGTCTGACCCTTGCAGTGCCAGACTATAAGTCCCCTCACCAGGATCAAAGGAGGTGATCTCAGTTCTTCTATGTCTGGGAGATCACCGATTGCCTTTTGTGTCTCTACAGCAACTAAGTTGACAGCCTTCTTGGGTGGCCCCTTCTTAACAGCTGTCTTCCTTCTCAGTTCGCATACATGGGCTTCCAGCTTAAAGGTGGGTTCACCATCCCACTTCCTCATGTCCTTCCCCTGGTCACGCAGGAAGAACCAGAGTGCGCCATGCGGCATGCACCTGGGGCTCACTTTCCCTCTGACTGGGGCAGGAGAGGACTGATTTCTTGGGGTGCCCCTGACAGCCAAGGCACTGGCCCATAGGGATGAGGAGGGACAGAGATTTTCTTCAAAGTTTTGGAGCCAAGAAGACATTCTCTCCACAGTTGGTGTGTCCATATCCGGGCAATACATCATTGCCAAGCTGTTAGAATATGATGCTGGGGCACTTTGAATCGCCTTCCTCCACATGGCCCATGTGCACAGGACATCCTCTGGATCTTTGGAGACCTCATAATTGTCTAGATCACTGTAGATGACTTCCAGCACCGCTAATTCTCTCAGGTACTGGATGCCTTCATCTGCGGTAGACCACTTTCCTGGGGAGTTCAAAGATCTTCCTTGAGTGGATATCTTGCCCTCACGCTTTAGAAAAGCCGTCTCCAGAGACTGCAAATTGCTGCCTCTTTTCCAATTCCTCTCCCAATTCCCTGGTTTCTAGCAAGGGATCCTAGCTGTTGGGCTTCCTTACCTTCCAACTGCTGACCGTCGGCCCCTTTATCCCAGCATGAGAACAGCCAGGCAGCAATCCGCTTACCTGGCTGGCAGCTGTAATCTTTCCTCATGTCTTGAAGTTCTGATGACGTCAGGAACGAGGTAGTTTCCACTTCCTGTCTGAAGTCTCTCACTCCTTCCTCCAATTTCTTTGTCGAAGGACTGGCTTCTTGATCAAACCTTTCCTCTCCTTCCTCTTCCCTTACTAATCGATGATATGGACCCGTTGTTTTCCTTGTCCACTGTTTCTTTTTCACTACTGGGGCAATTACTGTAGTTGTTGTTTTTTGGGTCCCTGCCTCAACCACAGTCCTCTGAGAGTACTGAACTGTGGCTCTATAGGCACAGGCCAGGCCCCAGTACAGTGCTAGAAGCTGCTGGTTTTCATTGGGGTAGGCAAGGCGCTCTTCTATCAGGTGGTGCGTCAGTTTGCCAGGGTTGCTTGCCTGTTCAGGTGTAAAGTCCCAGGTTATGGGAGGTGATAACCGCCCTAGGAACCTGCCCAAATCCTTCCACACACCCTGCCACCCAGGGACCGGCAACCTSAGGGCACATTTCAGTATCACCTCAGCCAAAGGTTGTTGTCTTTTACACCAGGACGACACCAGATTCCACAAACCCCATAATATGCTAACAGTGTTAATTAGTAGTATTAAACAGCTCACTTAAGGGTGAACAAGGACCTCGGGAACCTGCATAATAAAACCATCCACATCAATGMCAGGAAGGAAGAGGGAGATGTATTCCCTCATCTTCTCCACAAGGTAGCTTCCTCAGCACAGCAAGGCTATCAATGCCACGGCAAAGCACATAGCCATTGTTTGTACCAGCATGTTCCCAAGTTCCCTCATCCTCTCCACAAAATAGTTCCCCCAGCACAGTAAGGCCGTCAATGCCATAGCAAAGCACATAGCCATTATTTGTATTAACATGTTCCCAAGCTCAGCAAAATAAAGAGATAAGCAGTGCAGCCAACAAACTCCGTGACCGACACAGGAGCTTGCCACTTAATACCTACTATAGCTATAGCACGCTTAATACAAAACTGCTGTTGTCTCGAGCCCCATGTTGGGCACCAAAAAGGACTGTGGTGGGTTGACCTTGGCTGGACACCAAGCCGCTCTATCACTCCCCTCCTCAGCAGGACGGGGCAGGGAGAAAATAAGACGGAAAAAAACTCGTGGGTCAAGATAAAGGCAGCTTAATAAAGCAAAAGCAAAGGCCGCATACGGAAACAAAGGAAAACAAAAGATTTATTCTCTACTTCCCATCAGCAGGCGGTGTCCAGCCACTCCCGGGAAGTAGGGCTT
>JAYKAV010000112.1:32214-143667 GCA_035582835.1 Phoebastria nigripes | reverse complement strand
TTACCAACACCTTTCTAGCTACCAATACAAAGCACAGCACTATGAGGGCTGCTGTGGGGAAAATTAACTCCATCTCAGCCAGACCCAATACAATCCCTGTGGTAGACAATGCAACAGATGCTCATTCTACCATAGTAAGATCAGTTATATTGGCTGGTATTTTGCATTTTTCTCCATTAGAGAGGCTAGGGCTTCAGGAAGCAACAGCTCAACAGTCCTGGCAGTGGGGGGGAGACTATTCCTGTTGGAAAAGCAAGGAGGAAAGCAGGGTGCACGTTCTAATAAATTAAACAGTGCCTGTAACATTTTATAGCGCCAAAACACTATCTTGCACACTGTCAAGCTGTTGGCAAGCTTTGCCTTGTACTAAAGAACATTTCCTGAGCAATTCCCAAACAACAGCCACAGAATGCAATCGGAGGACCTACCCAGTCCAAGATGATTAGCAGACTTCTGCTTTGGACATCAAGTAGCTCTCTGAATTCCTTTCCTGGTAGTTCCTTCTTAGTTTGCTTTCTAGTGTTTTCATTTTGCCAGATATGGCAGGACCAAACTTTACTCTAGATGACGTTGTTCATTGCAAAGTGAAGATGGATTTAAAGATATTTCTCCTTTAGTTGTGAGCCAAAATTGGATACTATCATACTTGAATAGCTGTGGGAATATTTATCTAGAATAGCACAGTGTGGCAGCATATGGTTACACTATTAGTATCTTATAGTGTCAGCTTGCCTGAGTGTACACCACTGCGTTCAGTATAATAAGAAGTCAGAATAAGTCTCAGAGGTTATGCCTAAATTGTGTGYGCCTAAGGTGGTGCTTCTCAACTACTGGTCCATGAAACATACTCTGACCCATCCATGATTTCAGAATAGAATGACACCTAGCTGCACATGATCCTCTCCTGAACCTTGGTAGGTCTTTTGTTTGCTTGTTTGTTTTTTGTTTTGTTTTACTGGGGAAAAAAAATCCCACAAGCATGCAGGGTGAAGAAGAAGCATGATTTTTTTCCTGTCCTGGACAGTGACCAGAATGGCTGGTGGTGCCATGCAGCACTTTTGTCCAGCCTTTCAGTACAGCCAGTGTAAACTGGAGCAGACATGTAATGCAAAGGCAAGCCATGCCCGTCTCTTCCCTAGGCAAACAAGCTGTACATTGTAGTATTTTGGTATCATGAAACATAATACTGGTGAATTAATCTCAGCGAAAGAAGGACCGAGACCCCAAGTAAAGTGTTTGTGGATAATGTTGATGTAAAAAAGACAAGTCAGTATGTACTACTTAACATTACAAGTACATTAACTTGTTACTACAATATGGAAAAATAATGTATTATTATTTCATGTACTGACTTCCTATTGATGTGATGAGGTTTTGAGCATAGCTATTTTACTGAATGTCCTGGTAAAGCAAAGATGAATACAATTAAAATAAAGAACGTATAAATTGTAAAACAGAAAAAAAGAAAAAAGGTAATAGACAGAAGTTTTCAGAGTTCCATGAGCTGTGTTTTTAAAACAATTTTTTTTCTCTAAGAGCTACTCTTTTCCTTATGTCTTTCCCTGACAACATTTTGCTTTTTATCTCATTTTAATAAAAAGATAKCATTTGAGGGCATCTCAGAATCCAGCATCTCAGCCTCTGCCTTTGTTGTTTAAATTACAAAAAGAAGAAGAAAAAAAAAAGAAAAACCAAACCCCAAAGCCTTTCAAGAGAACCTCATCAATGTGTTTTGGGCCTCCTCTTTAGGATTCAGAGCTTCTTTAACTGCCTTAAAATCAGGAAACTTGAGCATCCCCTCCATCAAAAAGCCATTGAAACAGCACGCCAGCGCAATAACAGAAAACAATACTTTGTCTGATGTTATCTATTGTGAAGTGGAGGCTTAAGAATGACAGGAAAAGATGCTACTCCGAGACTTTCCCTGAGCTAGTGTGTACCTCTTTGCACTCATCTTGCAGAAGATTTGAAAGCAGGAGCGTTCCTGAGAGGTCAAGTCCTGGGCTGTTGAGTCTATAAGGACCTCATGACTTCTCAGGAGGCCCTCTCCAGGCCATGTGCCACGTGCAAAGGAGATATGAAGACAAGAAGACTCTGCAAGGTAGGAAGATGCTGGAGGGATCACAATGAGTTAGTAAGGAATTGCCTAGGAGGAAGGGGTGCTTATCTTTCAGGTACCAAAAAGGTGTTACTATGGCTGCCCAGCTGAGTATTGTAGCAGGGCTGAACAGCTTGGAGGAGGTTAATTCAATATTTAAAAATACTTTGGAAGGAGCATATTGTTTCTGTTGCAAGATTTCTACTGAAGACGGTGAAACTTGTTATATAATCTGGAGAACCAGAGAACTATGTTTAGATGCTCTGGTAGGTCACTGCCCAGTTAATTATTTGCAGGAGAAAAAAACCCGACACGTTGGAAAACACTGCATTTTCCACGTTGGCTTTGGAATACATTTGTTTGCAATTTCAGTTTGTGGCTTTGAATCTCATGTCAATAATATATAACTACAAAAAGAAATGTTTTATCCCAATGTCTCCTTTCTTAATATTTGGTCCTACAAGCTACATTTGATGTGGTAAGAAGTGGCAAATGCTTTTTCCAGATCTCAGGAGAAAATCAGAGCCCTTTTAGTCATTTAAATATTTGTAAATACATGCTTTCACCATGATGAAAAATGCAGGTGCATGCAGAACGTATAATTTTTGTAAGAGGGTATTACAGTGATTAATTCAATGATTTTATTTCTGGTCATCATAATTATTTGCTGGGGGCTGAATAACCAGAATTTGGGGTAGCTGTTGACCAAAGGTCAAGACCTGGGTTTCCTAAGTGTCACTGTTCTGTGACATATGACAGGGAATAGAGTAGAATTAGTTTATTATACCCACAAGCTCTTTCCTGTTAAGCAAGGCCTCTTTTAAAGATTGGGCATATGTCAATATAGTCACTGTTCAAAGCATATAGTCAGTCCTATCTGCTGGGAGAAGAGAGGCTGGATATACTGAAGTGTTGTCTATGGTGTTTAAGCATACTTTAGGAAAGGAGCCTCTGAAAGCTATAAAGTTATGGGTTTATTAGCCATACTGTCAACAAAGGGCAAGTGATTTGTTTAAACATAAGGTAATTAGCATTATAATAACATGCAGGACATTTTCAAGTTCTATAAATATGTGTAAAACATGGGAAATTGGTCTTTTGGGGCTGATTCTATAATAGAGCAGTCCAGATAATTGAGTTTGCACAGTAAATGAAATACAATATAAAGGGATTGGATTGTAACATATGCAGTCTTCATTGGTGTAGATTGGTGTCTGCTTGAACAACTATTGATAGCCCAGCATGACATATAGGAAAGCTCATAAGTAAGATTTAAAGATGAAGAGTTCAGATAAGACATCATCACATTTTCCCTTAGAAGAATAAAGGTAGGATGAAACAAAAAGTAGGGCGTGATGATRCACACATTTTCATAGTTAGACTGAAAAAGGTCTTACCTAGAATCACTTTCCCACTGGAAAAATGGAACTGAAAAATATTTTGAGATAACATTCAAAACCCACGAGAGCTTCTAAAATAATCACTAAACTAAAAATATCTTCATATGGTATTTGATCAAACTCAGGCTAATATTATTAGATTCCCATTGATTTCAACAGAAGCCAGATAAGACCCTAAAATATTTTTTTCAGCTATCTTAAAAACAAAAGAAATGTGTGATTCTATGTGCAAGCAGTAAACAATTTTAGCAAACATATCTATCTTCAGATTTTTTTTTAAGAATGGAAGGAATGTTYAGTTTTATACACATGAAACAGGCATAGAAACATCTGTATTCATACAATACTATTATTTATTGTTTAATATTGCTCAAGTTTGCTCACTCAAACAACCAAGAGAAAAATGCTAGGTAAGTAGACAATATAGGGAATATACAGCACTGTCATAAAAGTGAAACAATTCCTCAGTCACCTGAACTAATGCACTTTCTTTCATGTGAAGAATGTTGGCCAAATTATAGAGGGATTCCAGGCCAACTGAACTTTATATTTTGCATTAGGTTCCACTGGACCATTAGGTCCATATTTTATACCCATGCAAAATAGGCTTCTCAAAGGATAAAATAAAATTTCCAGCTCATAGTGCACAGCACAGAAATGAAGAGCAAATTGAAAATTATAGTTTACTTGCTACAACAAATATGGTTTACATTTATTCCTATGTAAATTCTAGCTTGTCTTGTCCTACTGAATTATTTGGCAGAAGTTGTTTGACCTCAGTGGAAACAGAATCCTGGCAGGAGGTCTGTGACCAGGTTGCCATGGGAGAGAACCATAATTTCTTCTTTATGGTTTTGATAAGGATCTTCCTTGTGATTTTTTCCACGCTTCTACAGTTTGATCTCAATGGAGCCGAGCAGCAGAGTTACTCAAGCAAAAGGTACCAGGGTAAAATTTAAAGATTCTTGAAGATGGCTAAGCAGAGCTGACATGGGAGCTGCTGAAATGCTCAATGGGAGCAGGATTGTAGGCAAGCAAGGAGATCTAAGGGAGGAAGTTCTTCTTAGAGAGTTTCCTTCCCCATATTTCTGTCTCAAGAGTTTGCTCATTATTTGATTCTCAGAGGCAATCTAATCACTGTTGGCATCACTTAGCACTTCTGGGTTCAGTTCCCCAGTCTGCCACTTAGAGTAATTTTCTCTTGTCTCAGTGTATCTCAGTTTATTTTAAATAAAACCTGTTTTGTTATTTATTCTGTTCACTGAAATGGAGTGATATTGATTTATTTTAAATATTTATATATAAATAAACATTATATATGTAGGACATTACATATATAATTTTATTAAAATAACAATATATTCTTCTTAATATAGTATCTATTTATAAAGCACATAGACAACTGTGAGCAAAATAGCACACACATATTTATGTGAAGATATGTATGTGTCTAGATTATTGGAAATTACATTGGTACTTGTGAATGGACAAAAAAAGTAACTTCCTATAGCCCAGTTAAAGTAATATCAACTTTACTTCTTTCCTCTGCATTGATTTTTGTTTTTAAAATTCTCTTATTTTTCTCTAAGTAAAGGCCTTAAGTGAAGAAATTTCTTTGCTAGTCTACAAATTAAAAGCAAACTTCCTCCTCAACACACTTGGTTAAAGGAACTGTTGACCTTAACTAGACTACTCACCTCCATTAGAGTGAAATGTATTTGTCCYGGAGTTGTCTATAAATGTATAATACATACAATATTTCTACACAGGCAACTTAACCTTTTTTGAGGACATTATTTTTAAAGTGTCTCTAACCAGATGTGCTTTGTGCTCATTCTTTCATTGCTCTGACCATCTCTAAACATTTTACTTTACCCATTTTCATAACGATTCCATTCACAGGCAACTTCAAAAGCTTTGTACCAGTCTTCCTGTTGTATAGGATGCAAGGGGATCCGTCATCTCAGCCAGCATCCCTGCTATGAGCCATTTATTGCAACAAAAGGCACTGTGTTAACAACATGGCTCATCATCAGTCAGTCCTGGTGCAAAAGATGTCAGATCCACTGCTGGAGAACAAGGATAATTTGGACTTTGCTTTTTGAAACGGAAAGATGGCAGGGGCTGCGAACAAAGTCACCTGTAAATTGGCTGATGATTTTCTACTTTTTTTCACAGTAAATTCCTAGTCTGACTGTGAACCTCTTTTTTTATTATTTTGCCTTTGGAAGGCGTCTTAATTTTAATCAACCTGGACATTTTAGTTTACTCTCCCATTTTAAATTTAAAGGAATTTTATAAATTTAAATTCCTGTTCTAATGTGAAATGTTTTTTTCATGATCCTGTAATTGAAAGGGCTGAGAAATATTTTTATAGAAATCTCCAGAAAATGAGAAGCCTGCCTGCCACTGACATATATCTTTTAAAGTTTTGGTCTCCCTTTTGAGAAATTTAACACTAATGTTGGCAAGAATGCAGCTGCATGTTCTGATAGAAGAACATCAGTTTTACCCAGTAGTTGGGCTGGAAATAATTGTACATGGCTTTCAAAGGCTTTTGCTCAATTTTTTTCTTCCTGAGTTTTTGAAAAATGTTTGATTACTGGTATGTGAGTTTATTGTTATATCCTTTATTATTGCACTGTTTCTGATTTTTTTTTCCTTAAATATACTACTAAGCAAAATTGAAACTTACCTGTCACTGAGGATTTCAGCACAATATATGGCACTTTGCATTGAACTTTGGAGGGATAATATTTCTGGAGATAAAGAACTGATGTACAATAAGACCCCAATGGTAACCATTTTTGAGCTAGGTAAATAAGTCACCAGCTTGCAAGCATGTGCATGACTCATTTAACTGCAAGTAGTGTTTACTCACACTTACTTTAAACACATGCTTAAAATTAAGCATGATCATAGGTGTTGAAGAATCAGGACCTCCACAGATAAAAGGAAAAGTGAGACATGTAAGTTATTTGCATTCAGCTAAAKCATTCAATATCAAGTCTCATGAAAATTGGACTAAAAAATTAATTCAGTTTGGTTTGAATATACATGCTCTTCTGCGGTTTGAAGAGTGTTCAAAGGAGCTTGGTAAACAGTTAAGTAGCAAGTACCAAACTAGGTTAAGGTGTCTAGTGAGGTACCACAGGGATCTCTATTAGGTTTTATTTATTTAAGTGTCATTAAGAACTAGAAGAGGGATTCTGTTAGTGAGGCATATAAAATGAATGTTAATGACTACAGTTTAATTAAATTCACAGTTAATGCTAAATTGGAAAGAAGTTGCAAACAATAGAGAAATAATAAAGAGGGAGATAAGCATCTGGACAGGACAAAATACAGTGAGGATCAGTTTGAGAAAACTGATACAAGTGGGGAAAAATATTGTAATGCAGAAGGCAGATGTTCCATAGGAGGAAGAAGCAAATAATGCAGAGAGACTTAGGAATGACAGTGAATAGTAAAAAGCTCCACACAACTTTTTCTTCTTGGTGTGTCTGTATTCAGAAAGTATTATGTCAGGAAGCTGCTTTCCATACTACTTTTGTGCACTGCCCTATAACATTTTTTTCTTATATTGAATTTGTTCTATTGAAAAGATATTGATTGATTCATTTAGTGGATTACAGGGTAAAAAAGCAGTGTTTCAGAATGCTGGAAGAAACAAGAATTAGAGGTGCGAGATCATAAACATCTGAAGACAGAATGGGGTTTATTTTGGATAGTAAAGAGCATCTTATCTATTGGTAAAACGATGGAAGTAAAAAAAAAAAAAATCTGATGTGGTTTCCTTTATACGGTGGGAATATGTGTGTTGGGGCAGGCTGGTGGACTATGAGGCACTGCCTGGACTTTTTAAAACAACAATCTTTAGAATTTGGAATGATTCTACCTGACTGAGAGACATTATCCTATTAAAAAAAAACCCAAAAGTTTATTGCCAGCAGTGATTTTCTTGACAGAGGGCAAACCCTGTAAGAAAGCCATACCTCTTCTGACTCTGACTTCTAAGTTTCTGTGACACAAATTGTTCCTACATGAGGTGCCTGTAGTGCCTGGTTTATGTGCTTCTATACTCTGCTAGGAGACAAGATTTTCTACATTTCATTTCTTTTTCTTTGTTAGTCAACCGTGTGTTCTACAGTGCTTGTAGCTGCATCACTGGCTTGGAATACACAGAGGTGCACCTTGCAAACTTTGAAAGCTCTGGCAGAAGTGTGCTTGCTGTCCTTATTCTGTAGCTCTGGGGAACAAGACAGTGCAGATTTCAACATGAAAGTTAAAAGGAGAACTCATTTGTTATTTTCTGCATCTTACTGATGTCCATTCCTTCCACAGGCCCCTCTGATTTATCATCCTAAAGTTACAGAATGGCTGTAGTTGATGTTCTGTCAAAGCTGCAAGGGGAATAGCTAACAGCTGTGTATGGATTGTATTGAAAAAACCGCACATCCTATGATTTTACTTGTTCCTTTCTAGTTGCAGTTGGAAATGGTACTAACAGATGTAGTTTAGTAGTCTGCGCAATTTACAGGTTTTTTGCCTCAAACATAATGTGTCCAAAGGAGTGTTTAGACTTGATGTTTAATACAAGATGGTTAAGCCACAACTTATGAGCTGAAATGCATCTAATATTATCTAATTAGTGCTGTATTTACTACCTGATATATTCTTATTTTCTTTCTCCATTTGCTTCTCAAGCTCATGACTCTTGTATACGTGGACACGTCTCGACATGGCTTCCTTCTCCTTTATCCAAAAGTAAGGGTACACAACACTTGAGACCAGGCTCCAAAATGAGGCATGAGCCACTTAAAGTGAATTGAAAAATGATCAAAAATGCCCCCAGATGTGAAGATATCACAATTTTTTCTCACTGAAGACTCCCAGGAAATCAAAGTTCTCTGCATGCCAAGAAGCACCTTGGTGCTTCTCCGCATGCCAAGAAGCACAGTTTAACTGGGTGCTATCTCACGGCAAAGTCTGAGGAGGATTCAGAGGGCAGTCTTCCTCTGCTGAAGGCCCCTGAAGCAGCCAAGCAAGCCTGTGTTCTAAGAGCACACCAAAAGCACTTGGATGGGAGAAAAACTTATCACAGAGTGGCCATAGCAGGAGGTGGTGTGAGCACACTCATTTTACAAGGAGATAGCCAGAGACCATTTGGCCAGGACGTGGGATACYCACATTCAATTTTTGCCTGTCTGACAGAATTCAAAAGTCCACACCTCCATTTCTCCTAGAGATGCCCTGTTTATGCATTTTATCCAATGACAGTTTCAGATAAAAAACCATACATACTTCTTTATATCAAGCAATCATTGAACAAAATATAAAGGAACAGCCTTTGGTGTTCAGACTGGAGTCTGAGATTTCCTATTCCTTCTCTCTCTCTCTCCCCCCCCATCCCGTTTCACTTCACCCAACCCCATCTCAACTTCCAGTTGGCTCTAGTACACTGGGTGTTTGGATTCACACTGTAAGACATCCAATTCTGCATGCATTGGGTTAAATGCTTTTTGTCCAATTTGTCTTCAAGATTTCATTCTGGGAGCTGAATAAACTTGCAAAACTTGGTGATTGGGTTCCTAGGTCTCTGGTTTGAATGTATGTGTACCTACAGGGAAGCAAATAGCATCCCTCTGAGAAAAAGTGGTAAAGCTATGTTGTGAGCAGGCCGATACGGAATGCAAGTATGTAGCTTCACCTAGATAAAACTGTGCAAAACATAACAAAAAAATCTTCTGTTTACATTTTGAGAGCATTAAACTCAGGTATTGTCTTGGAAACGTCACTATTAAAAGGATAATAGCCAGTTGTAGTCACACACCTTAGTGAGTCATTAAAATTGAAATGAATAGCAAACAACCTGAATTAGCAAGAGCATGCCTACAGCTACTGCTTTAGGTTTCAGGTTTTTTAACTTCTTTCTCTTCTGATGTCTATGATAAGTGACAAAAAAATGCATTCCTGTTTTTTCCTCATTATCCTTCTTCTTTCCTTGCCCTGGCTCAAGGACCGCCCCCRAGGTGCAGTCTGTAGCTTACAGACATTTTTTCTTTCTTTTATGAACATCAGCCTTGACTTTAGCAGGAGAGAGAGATTTTCCTTCAGTAAGGTACAATTAAGTAATCAGGGGCAAGAGTAGCCTGCCCTTAATAGGCTGATTAAGGTCTGTTAAAGTCAGCATCTCATTTTTACTACACATATCAAGGCCTTATCTACTGCAGAAGTTTGGACTGCTGTAATGAGATCAAGAGAAAGTGTCTTCATCCTAGCATAACAGTCCACTAGGACTTGTACCAGTTTAACTGTTTCAGAAGGAAACCACACACCCACCACCGTATCTGTACTGATGTGAATGCAGACCAGGCCTATATAAAATGTGTTATGTTCATGCCAGGAAAAATTCAGTAGGCATTGATAAATATGCAAGAAGGATAAATTCAACAAAAAATAATTTCCAAATAATGAAAAAGAATTGCTGAAGGTCACTTTTTAATTTAAAAGAGTAACATTCTAAATAATTCTTGTTACTCATAGAAAAAGGACAGTTGGGATTTCCCATAGTTGTGATTCTGTTTTAACTTCCTGAAAGGCTTCTTGTGAAAAGTAAAGCTGAGATGCCTTCCATTTTTTGTTTTATGCAACTTTATAAAGAAGGAGTTATTTATATATTTCTTGATTCTACTGTAGTTCCAGTGAAAGCTCTTTAAAAATTTTTCTTTCTCATGAGCTTTCAAGTGCCATATTCACTCAACACTCTGCCACCAACTCATGTCAGGCACGGCAAAGCAAGTAAACAAGTTCTGTGTCACTTAAAAGTAAGCCCATTTGCAGTAAAAATGGGGCCAGTTCCAACTGCTTACCTGAGTTAGGGAGATTTTCACTGGTATCAGGCCCATCTTCTCTTCCGACCAAAGGACTGAAGAACCTTGGATTGCAGGTGGTTTTACATTCAGCTATGAACAGTTTGTCCTGTTGAGACCTGGTGTTTTAAAAGTGTGTACAGACCCTCAGACAAAAGAAAAACTGTAGGTTGCAGGGTATAGACTCCCAGCACAAGCAGTATGAAATGTCAGTGCCAGGAGGAGCAGGACCCAGGAGGAGCAGAATGTAGTGTTGGATTGTAGGGGTACACAGATACTGCATCCAAGGACATGGTGTAGGTGTATCTGAGATGGCTTTAACTACTACTGCCCTAACCAACAGTACTATACCTGTGTTCATGTGGGTTTCATCAGCTGAGGGCTTAAAAAGACTCTGGAGAGCCTTGTAGCATCTATGCTGAGCTACTTTCCATCACAATTGGACAGCTACTGATAATTGAATAACCTCTTTAAAGTTAACTTAGGTATCAAAGTCACTGCTTCGAATCCTGGAATTCTTGTATTTGGATTTCAGATTTAGAGAACGGACCTTCTGCAGGTCCTTTGTCAGGAAGAAGTTGCTGTCTGCGGGGCTGCAGAGTAATTCCTGTACTCTGTTTTTCTTTAAGAACAACACACTCATACCTCCTTCTGGAAAAATGTGTGCTATAATGAACCATTTTACCAGGCTTCTCTTGCAGGATTTTGCATAAATTCTTCTTTCAGGAGCAAAAAAGGTAAAGTTAATGGCATTTAACAGAAGTGAGGACCTGGAGAAGGTTGCCTACTATGCCCACAAGGCATTGCTAGAGACTGCTGGTGAGGTGGATTCCCTTTACTTTCACGTTATCTTTTGTTCTCTCTGATTACATAGACAAACAACATTATCAGTAGCTCTTCAGTCCCTAGTTGTCCCAGAGTCCTCTCTCAGAAGGGTTTCCCAAATTAGGATATCACAAAAAATTCATCACATCTTCCTTCTGAGTGAGTTTCTGTGGGCTAAGGGCGATAGCCCATGTTTCCCACCTTCTCATTCTTCCTCTTACCCATCCAAACCACTGAGAGTCACATCTGGAAAGTCCCCAGGGGAATGATAGCACACAGCAGTGGTGCATGGCCCTCTCATAGGGCTACTGAACTTTGAATGAAATGTGTCTCTAAAAATGACCATTTAGTATAAACTTCAGGAGAAACAACAAATACACAAACAAAAGTAGGTAAAAAACTTGAGTCAGTCCTTTAGATTTTACTTGAAGCTCCATATTAAAAAAAGGTGGAAAAAAAAGGAGTGCAATGGAACATTTCACGCCTTGATTTAAACCATTGTTTTTCAAAGGAAATGTAACTTGAAATAACCATGTATTTCTTACTAAGTGGAAGCAAGTGTTATGCAAACAAAGAGTCATGTGTGAAAGTAATTCTTATCTTGCTGCCTGGACTAGTTGGGGGATAAAGTAAAATAAATCCAAGTCAGGTCCAAATAGAAAATGGAACTCAAACCTCTGGAGCACATGGAGCAGGGACTGAAAATGCTGTAAATCAGGGGAAGTCAATTGACTGCAGTAGGAAACATGCTCTCTTTGTGCACACCTGTGGGTCAGGACTAGCAAAAGCACTATTAAAAGCAATATCCCTATTTAATTTTTAAGGACTGTTTACAGATCAAAGTGCACTCATTATGAATATAGATGTCACGTTTAAATAGTCCCTGCTTTACTGCCATATAAAGTACTCTCAAAATATTTCCTTTTTACTGTGAAGTAAAACATTCTTGGCACCACCAGTCSTCCCCTGCTCTAAATATCGCTCCTACCAGCAAATAGTAGATATACAAAAGAATGTATTTAAAAGTTTTTCACTATAGCTCACATAATGTCAAGTGGACATCAGAAAAAGTCCAAGCTACATTATCCATAGGACTCAGGAAAAGTTCTGGTTGTGTAGGACAGCTTCTGAGCCTGCTACAATAAAGGGGTAATACTGTACTCCGTAGGTGGTCCCATGGATTTAACAGGAGTTTATATGAGGAGAGTTRCTGAACACTATGAGTAAGAAATCAAATACCAGTTCTCAGTAGCTCACAGGTGCATCTTCCCTGGGCTTGAGGTCAGTGTTCCCATTTTATTGAAACCAGGATATGCRCCTACTGTCTCCTCCTGCTCTCAACCCCTCTACTATGTCTTCAGMCATCCTTTTTCCTAAATGCCTGTCCCCTCCCTCCACTGCAGGCTGTACAGCTTTCTCTTCATTTAAGTGCAAAGATGTCATCACGTGCAAAGGAGCTCTTGAGCCATAAATCAATAGAGACTGGGAATGTGTTTCACAAAAATATTGTTATTCATTTTGTCCTTTTTATGCTCTTTTAGAAGATATTAGACTGAATGGATCTTTGATTTGATGTACTATGACATTCTTAGTTTCTTGTGGTTTTTCTCGTCTGTCCAGCCTTCACTGCACTGGTGTACAGCCTGCCTTAACAAGCCCGACTGAGTTTTGTGTCTTGCTGTATCACCAGTGGTTCACTTCTAAACAACCTAGTCCTGAGATACRAACAACAGTAGCTAAAAAGCAATAGCAAAATTCTTCCTACCATGTTCTTCCAGATGGTCTCTCTTCTCCAGAAAACGTCCTTCAGAATAAATGGGCTTTGCAGTGTGTTTCGAAGGTGGGTGCATTCTGGTTAGGATGAACTAAGGCAGGAAACAGATTCCTCAGTAGGGCCCTTTGGTTAAATCACCTGCCTTCTGTCAGTTGGTGGTACAGTGTGGGGTTGTAGCTCAAGCGTCATAGTTTGGAAGAGGTAATTAGGACTTCCTGGTGCTTTCCCAATTTCCAGGTAAATAACCTTTGAACTTTTGATGGGCCAACAGCACTTTAAAAAAGGATTACCTTAACTCATCCTATTCAGAGAGGATATTTGATATGAATACTTCCCTGCTATTTAAAGGCTCAGAACTTGTATTCTTCAGTGTCTGGGTTTAGCAGTGCTATCTTTAGTCTACAATGCTTCAGATTAGTGGTGTAGATGTTATTCCATGCATTTTGGAATTTCTGTGCTACTACTTACCTTCTAAATACACGAGAGGCAGTGGTCTTCACTGAGATCGATACACTAAAGAGTTTGATAGTCTTGACTATAGTTATTCTCTAGCATGAGTCTAAATCAGGAAAAATGTGACTGGAGTCAATGCAACCATGCATGTGTAAAGACGACATGACATGAACAGACAGGAGACTGACCTATGAGTTGTGTCCGCCAGTGTAAAGTATAATACCTTTTTGTCATCCCTAATTTGAACTTTGTCTTGTACTTTGTGCCTTGTGTTTGTATTTGTTACGCTATAGTACACTGAGTGTAATAATACATCTCTTGCTACTTGTAAAAAGCACAGCGGAATTTTTTTTTTTTGTACAACCTGAAATTACAAAAGCAGCCAAGCAGAGTTTAGTCAAGCTTAGAAAGCAAATATTTAACTAAGACTAAGTCTATAAATAATAGTAGCAATCAGCTCAGGTTGTTACCAGTTCAGAAATAAGGGTTTTGTAAATGGAAATGCTTTCATGTCATAATTATAATGCAAGGGAAATCAATATCCTTCAGTCTTACAGAATAGCTTGGAAAAAAGACACTAGGAAAGAAGTGGCCCTTATTCTTCCTCAGGTTTAATCCCCTGAGGGGTGAAGTGTTTTCAGTTCACATCAGTTTCAGTTTGAGTTGATAGAGGTGCTCTCAATGTCCCACAGAGTCTGCCCCTCACACCTGCTTGGGGTTTCTTTCATCCTCTAAAGCATGGATGGCCAACTTTCATATCCTAAAAGCTATTTTATTCCCAGCCAGGTGCTATGGGGCCAAATAGATATAGACATATTGCTACAGTGCTGCTCCAATCAACCAGACCAAACCCAGATCTGCACCTTCTCCCTGCTACAACGTGATATAGGAACAGGCCAATTGCTGACTGTCCAGTGTTCCCCACGCCAGAAAAACGTCCTTACAGGCTGAGTCCTGGCCCTCAGCCATCTGTTGACTAGTTTGGCACAAGACTATTCCAAATCTCTTCCCTTTATTCTTCCTACCTCAAGGATCTGAGTGATTAGATTCCAACCTCTTTTCCAAAACCACCTTTTTTACAATACTGGCACTGTTTCTGCTAGTGACAACCCCTTCCTAAAAAATGAGCTTCTTCCTGTAAGTTATTCTGAAAGGTTCTGTAATACTAATCTGGCATAGCCCCACCAAACAGCATTACCCTTTGAAACCTTTGCTAAGAATTGCTTCTCTCATTATTTTCCTCTTTTTTCATGCCAGCGGTTGGGCTTTTCGTGTGTTTTCCTTTGTTTCAACTGAGATGATGTTTTAAAAGGATCTGCTAGAAGAAGTCTCTCTGAACTCTCTCCCTCTCCTAGGAAGAAGGCAAAACAATTTTTATTATAATTGCTACAAGGTATATTCTATTTTTAATTATACTCACAGTAAATTAAAATAACCATCATAAAAATTAACATTGTAATTAAATGGAATGAAAAGACTTTAAAGCTAAAGGCTAGTGTCTGCTTTTAGTTATGTGAACGGAGAGTTGCGTGGCATAACTTCACTGACAGCACCGGTGCTGAGCTCAACAGTATCCACTGAAAATCAAAGGAGATGAGGGGAGGTGGGGGGTCCTTAACGTGAAAAACTGGTCAAGGAAAAGACAACTATCAACTTGCTGATGTGCTTTGCCCTTGTCCATTATGATTTATTTCTTTAACATTGTCCAGTGAAATATATTCATATCTATAACAAAGTTCTGAATTTTGATAAACTGAGGACTCAGAGATTTCCTGGTGGTGGATGTGTTTCTGTAGGAGGCAAACAGCAGACACAGAAGAAAACTGTGGAGTGCATGGTGCACTATAATGGGCAACATCTTGATGGATGGGCAAGCTTTTCCCTTTCCTACTCTAGATATCCCATGCTCTTTTGATCAAGTCACTGCTAGCTTATTACCTGTCCTTGTGACTCTGTAGCTGCTGCCTTTCCTGTATCAGTTAGGAACATCCGAACTGGAAATAAGGTACAACTTTTAACTGTGGTGGTAACTAATCATCAGGACTACTTCACTACCTCACATGGAGGCCTTAAGTCAAACCTGGTTATTTTCCTAACAGGTTTATTCGAACTTAACCACCCACATCACTGGACTTGATGCAGCAAGAGAGTGTGTCTTATGTATGCCCCAGGTCAGAGCAGATGCTCACGCCACTCCCCTTTGGATTTAAGGATCCCTGAATCAAACCCAGTGCCTTGGTTTACTTCCAAAGAAACTAAGTAAAACAATCAGAGGCAGTCCCCGAACAAACAAAACTGGCTGCCTTGCACTGGAAGTAAATTCATTTAAAATGTGTTTTGACACCTAAGCAGAACCTAGAAAAAGAAAGCTTCCCTTTCATTGGTAAGCTCCACCTCACCTGCTTAAAAATATTACCACAGACGAAGTTTCCCTTTTTAACAATAAACTATTTAGTAAATGTTGGGCTTCAGCCTCTCACCTTTACAGCCAAATCATTAATTATGACCTTTTTAGTGCTGTTATTAAGCAGTTCCCCCTTCCCTTCAAATTCTTTTCCTTTTCTAACAGTGAACCTTCTGTGTCAGTGGCTCATAGACTGGAGCAGTTGTAACACGTAAGTAGCATCCACAGATCAAAGGAGGAAAAAAAGTTTACTGGAAAGGGGCAATGCAGCAAAGACAGGAGGAGACAGTACATRGACAGGCAAAGCAATGACTCCTCTTTCTTCGTCCCTGTTATTAGCTGGGATTGTTTGGAAGCGGCTCTGCAGGGACAGCCATCGGGATTCACAGAAATGTGGAAGTTTAAATCATATGAGTCTCTGCCTTCTTAGGGGAGATGAGAAGGCTGCAGGCATCTCTCCAGCAGGTGAGCACCCAAAGCAAGCGTGATGGGCTGCCAATGGCACCTGCTCCCAGCAGGGCTGCCTCCAGCACTGGCTTTGCTACGGCCTGGGCACTGCCTGGGGAGCCCTGCGCGGAGGGAAGGGTCCCCATCTGAGGAGCATCCGTCGTGATCACCCTGGAGACTTCCCCAACACAGTTCACAGAAAAAAAGAAGCAACTTTTTCCTTTGAATAAGAGAGGCCCTCCCTTCACATCTGCCCAGGCATTGCTCCCAGAGGGGATGGGAAGGCATGGGGGGATTTGCTCTTGGAAGGGATGAGAGTTGCATTACCCTACACATTGGCTCAACAGATGCATCAGGCTTGTATACTTGCACTTGTTCAGTGTGAGTAAAGACTACAATGCTGACATGTTTGGTGTGAGAGCCGAGGCCACTTTTGCCCTTGCTCGCGCATTCACTGAGGCTAACCACCGGCTGGCCGCTTCCCAGGCTGCCATTCACACTGTGCTCCTAGCCTGGTGGGAATGCTTTCCCTTCTCTGCTGAATCTTCAAGGCATTTGGTGAGGGACCTGGTATTGAATTGGCGCAACGTGATCAGCAGAGTTGAGAGGCAGTCCTCTCGTAGCTACCTGTGGCATTAAAATTGAGATACCATTTTCCTCAGTAAGTTAATTTTAAACTTTATTCCTTCCTTCCTTCYTTTCTTCTTTTCTCTCTTTCTGAGTTGCTACAGAGGTTGAAATCACCTCAGGAGAAATGAAAGAGAGATCTGCTGCCACCTTCTGATCACTTGGAAATCCTTCCACGTCCCCAACACAGAAACAGCGCTGTGTAATTGAAGTGGCTACATTTCACTAAATCGTGAAAATATCCTTCTGTCATCTACAGCAGTACATTACATTAGTTTTAATCAAAAATACACTGAGAACTTTGGAATGAATACAATATTGAGTGAAATATTTAGGGGAGGGGTCCCACTGTTGTGCACGTAATATAGAAAAGCATTACATGCCCACCTCCAGTGTAGGTACCCAAAGTTTCCAGTGAGCTCAGTCAGTGTTAGAAGTCAAAATACTTTTGTGTATCGTGCCCAAAACTGGAAACAGCCACAGAATCCAGCTTATTCTAAACAATCACAAGAACTTTAAACCCGTCACTACTTTCATTTACTAAGAACCTCTTAAGTTTATAGTTTGTAATATTTGGCATGGCAGGGATGGAAAAGGACATGTGTGAACAGCCTATTCCTGTTGATGGAGTTTTGAAAACACTGCGGGGCCTATCCCTTGGCTGCTCTGTAATCACTTATTTCAAACCTTGAATTATTCTGGTATGTAAATACTGATAATAGCTAAATATAACAGAAAGTGGCCACATACACATGTGTACACCATATTCAACTGTCAGGATATTTTGCTGGGTCTTCAGCACCAAACTCCTGACCTTTACCACTTGAAATAGAGGCTCTTTTGTCTATAAGCAAAGTAGCAGGCTGAACAGTAATTTTGGCCAGCCACAAGAAAGACAGTATTAAGCATTCACTTCTCAGAGGCATCAATATTGCTAATGATTTCAAACCCCTGACTCAGGCCTCCTGAAACCATTAGACAGGCCTTACAATCATCAGTGCTTAAGACAACAATAAAGATGTAAGGGGTTTTTATTTTTCATCTGTTTTTTGAATCTTTACAATTCTGTGTTTTAAATTTTCGTCAATCACCCTGGCAGACAATTTTTAGGGGAAACTCAGCTTCTCCTGTGATTACCTGGCTGCAGGAGCTGGGCTCTTAAGGGGGGAAAAACCACACACACAAAAAAACCCGCCCAATGAAAATGTTAAGTATTGTATGGCTATGAAATCAGGAAAGTCAGCACCATGAGCGTAAGCTTTTTGCAGGCCACCAAAGTGCGCAGAATGTTAGAGCTCCCTTAAGCAGCCATTTAATCGTGGGTACTGTCCCATCACGGGGGTGATGGCAGCCCTGGTTCAGATTGACTGCTCAGGCTCATGTGATCTTTGCCATCCCGACCTGGCCACCAGAGAAAGCAAGACACTGCACGTAAGGCTCCTTTTGCAAAGGAACAAACCCTGGCACCTGGGAGGAATATACCTTGCAGCACCCCTGCTTAGGCATTATAGGTCCTCACAACCCCTGGCCCCAGGTGCCGCCATGCCTGCAAGATGAGCTCTGCCCCTTGCCCAAAGGCAGAGCTAGCTGGGTTATACGCTGTGCCTGATCCAGTCGTGGGGAAAACCATGCCTGAAGAGCCAAGTCCTTCCGCGTGAGATCAGCAGCCTGGATCACACAGATAAAACTGCTTTTATCTGACAGGTAACACCAAAACTGAAAGTCTTCAGCGAGTTAGGGAGAGGGACTGGGGACCCTCAGTTTCTGTTGCAGAGCTTAACGGAGGCTGATATTCAGAAAACGCTCAGCATCCACCCTCAGAAAATCAAGAACGGTGATGATCCCTAAAAGCAAAGCTCTGACAGCATTAGTCTCTTCTGAAAATCTCAGCAGGAGTTTTTAATCAGGGTCAGCCTTGTAACAAAGAGGCAAGTAATGATTTCCTATAGTCTGTAAAATTCTGATGAGAGTAAAGTAAACATTGTTATTACAGGGTTACAGAGTCAATTTCCTATCACTTTTCACTAGGACTATTGTGGGGAAACATTTAGGTAACCACATGTTGTGCTAAAAAAACCCTAAACACTAGCAACGTTTCCTTTTTAGGAAAAGAGACTTGTGAATGTTTTAAAGCCTGATTCGGTAATTTGGGCCCTCTTTTACTCTGAAAAGGAATGGGGGAAAAGGGGGAGGGTGCCAAAATTATATTGCACATTACCAGATTTCCAGGATTCTGCATTTTGTTACTCATTAAACTTCACACTGAATATGCATCACTTCTCTGCACACAGATCCAGCCCTAGGGATTGCACAGTCCAAATGTATTTTAATTACATTATTTATTATTTAAATTAATTTAATTACAAAAAATAACAGACTCTGCACATGTTCGAAAATGCCATGCTGTACAACTAAATCTTGAGTAATTGTTAAATTTCTTGCAGGCCTCCTGCTAGGAAGTACTGTTTTTCTTTAAAAGTGAGAACACTATTATATCCGTCAGTGGAAAGTTTACACATTGTATTTCTTCTTTCATATGCCGTTAAACATGAGGCTCTCTCATTTCCCCCTTTCTTCAGAAGGCAGGAGACCCATCTGGTAATATTCTGCAGATCAGCATTTCTTAAGGAGAGTTTGATTTAAGTGGTGGTTTTGTTGAAGGCAACGAAAAAGAAACTTATGAACCTGGGTTGCAGCACTATGTCTTGTGTTGTTATTAAAGTTACTCCATGCTTGTTCCATGCCAAAGATAGAGTTGTCTTTAAGCTGCGGAGAGTAAGTAAGAGGTATTCTCTTAGTTCTCATCCCACTGTATTTTGGACTTGCAGCAAAGAAAAAATGTCCAGTGTTTGCATAGCTCTTGACTTGCCAGCTAATTTTGTTTTGAGAGTTGAAAACTGATGTGGATAAAATAAGAGGTCCTTCATAAGCTCATGTGTTGTTAAAGTTTTAGAAAAAAAATGAAAAGAACCATTTTCAAGACCGGTAAGTGTCTGCGTGCCTTCTCACTTCTGTTTCCTGGCTGGCACTGGGCGCACAGGTGTTGAGATACTGCAAAAAAGATATTGCCATCTTTCTTCCCTGGACAAAATTTAGTGGTTGATCCTCTTTTCCTTTCTCYCTCTGAGCCGGGAATCCAGAGCAAAATGTGTGAAAACTGGGAATAAAGCTTTCTTGGGAGAGAGAATGCAGCTAAGGGATTTTGCTATAGAACAGCCTTCCAACAAAGATCAGGAAACTTTTCAAAAGTTTCCTATTGGAAAAAAACAACTCTTGACCAGAATTAAGGTTCATAATACAATTATATTCTTCTTTTCTCAAACCCTAAATGCCCCAAATTACCCTAGAGTTCTGTCTCCTCTTCAGAAGGACTTTGATTCTGTAGAAGAGAGCAGTGCATATGAAATCCACTGGAGAATTTTCTGCTGCTGTTGCTGGTGTTTTGTATGGATTTTAGTCAATAGTGATAAAAGCTTAGTATAGGCATCAGGCAGGGAGAACGTTGTTACAGGAAATGCCAAGTCAGATCAGCAATCTACATAGTTCATATTTTGTTTCTAAGAAAGGCTAGTGACAGATAATTCAGTCCTGGTCATTTAAGTAATTGCATCATCTGCAAATATTACCATCTCAGTACTGAGCATCATACCCAAATGACTAGCAATTATGTTAAACAGTTCTACTCAAACACACTGAGGCAGCGAAACACTAAGGTACACAGTGGTGAAAAATACACTTTTGATTTTAGCCTGGTTTCAGCCAATCTAGCTTTAGGAAATTAGCTGAGGTCCAACAATATAACTACTCTAGGCTGTCTTTGTAGTTGTTGCAGAGAGAAAAGCACTTGTAGAAGGTAAGTAATCCAATCTGAGTGTCCCTCTTGCAATCTAGGAATAGTCTACCTTGGAAGAGTCTACCTTTCTCCCTCTCCCTATAAAGCAGGGCCAGCAGGACTATTCTCTTGACAGCAATAACAGACAATTTATGAATTACTTTTTTTTCATTCCACACCATAAGACAGCTTATTTGATGGATTGGCTTCCATCAGAGACTTAGACAAAGACTTTCTGAAAGTCCTTTCTCTCCCCTTGGTAGAGAGAGCAGTGGATATTKTTTACCTTGACTTCAGTAAGGCTTTCAACACTGTCTCCCATAACACCCTCATGGAGAAGCTGATGAAGTGTAGGCTGGATGAGCAGTGATGTGGATTTAAAACTGTCTGTTTGGCCAAGCCCAGAGGGTTGTGATCAGTGACATGAAGTCTAGTTGGAGGCCAGCAACTAGTGGTCTACCCCAGGGGTCAATAGTGGTTCAGTCCTGTTTAATATCTTCATTAATGATCTGGATGATGGTGCAGCATGCCCTCAGCAGGTTTGCTGATGACACAAAACTGTGAGGAGTGGCTGATATGCCAAAGGGTTGTGATGCCATCCAGAGGGACCACAACAGGCTGGAGAAATGGGCTGACTGGAACCTCCTGAAATTCAACAAGTAGAAGTGCAAAGTCCTGAACCYGGGGAGGAACAAGCCCATGCACCAATGTATTCTGGGGGCTGCCTAGCTGGAAAGCAGCTTTGCAGAAAAGCACCTGGGGGTCCTGGTGGACACCAAGTTGAACATAAGCCAGCAGCGTGCCCTTGCTGCAAAGAAGGTTAATGGTATGACACACTGCCCCTTGACACCCTGCCCCTCGACCAGCACTGGCATGTAGGCAGGATGCCACACATATCTGAAATGATGTGTAGGGCACGCTACTGCCATGTGAGGTATGATTCTCTCAAATCACACTACTATTGGAGGACCCAAGGGGTGACGTGACTCTTGCCCACATTCAAAAGGCATTTGCACAGTTGACTGTTGCTGTCAGATGACCTGGACATAAGTGTCACTGACAGTCTGCCAGAGCCATGGCATTGCTTATCGGTGTTTGCTGTCGGTGATCAGGTGAGTCACTGTGTGGGCACATCGTTGCTCATCTTTCTTACTGCCTCAGTAAAGTTTGGTTTATAGCATGTTGCCAGACTCCATTACTGTTTGGACCACATAGTATCCTGGGCTGCATTAGGAGGAGTGTTGCCAGCAGGTCGAGGGAGGTGATCCTTCCCCTCTACTCAGCACTGGTGAGGCCACACCTGGAGTAGTGTGTCCAGTTCTGGGCTCCCCAGTATGAGAGACATGGACATACTGGAGAGATCCCAGCAAAGGGCCACAAAGATGATCAAGGGACTGGAACATCTCTCATGTGAGGCAAGGCTGGGAGAGCTGGAACTGTTCAGCCTGGAGAAGAGAAGGGGGGGAATCTTATCAATGTATGTGAGTACCCGAAGGGAGGGTGTAAAACCAGGCTCTTTTCAGTGGTGCCCAGTGACAGGACAAGAGGCAATGGGCACAAACTGGAACACAGGAGGTTCTATCCAAACATCAGGAAAGACTTTTTCACTGTGAGGGTGGCTGAGCAGGCTGTGCAGAGGGGTTGTGGAGTCTCCATCCTTGGAGATATTCAAAAGGCATCTGGACGTGGTCCTGGACAAATGGGTCTAGGTGGCCCTGCTTGAGCACAGGGGTTGGAACAGATGACCTCCAGAGGTGCCTTCCAAGCTCAACCATTCTGTGACTCTTTGGTGATGTCAAAGAATTTTAGTTTAGAAATTATAGATTTGTGGCTTTTTCTTATCTGTTAGATTCTCTTCCCACTTAAACTAGCCCAATGTTACTGATGTAGGTTGAAAAGCAATTTTGTACTTACACTGGTGATGATGATGATGATGACTGATGAGCCCAAGCACACTATTTGCTTTCTGTAATGGACTTGAACTTCCTCTTTCCCAACTTCTATTTCTGTGGTTCCTCTTTTCCGTGATCTTTAAAAGCTCATAATCTTCGTTGGAARGATTTCTTACCCTCTGTACCCCTACCTCTGATCTTTGTCATTGTCTTGTATTTCCCCTTCAGTGTATGTTATTTGAAGATAGACTGATAGTATAAGACTGACTTTAGCTTTCACCCAGAATGATACCATGGGGCCATACATACCCCATGCTGTCAGGGCCAAAACAGAGTTTCCCTGTTTCTGAAAGTTTCATCTTCACTCTAAAAAGCTGTGTCCTTACTGTGACCACAGCAGAGCTCACAATTTATAGGCCCAGAGGTGAACTTTAAGGGAGTTTAGTTAAAAGCTTCAAGACAAGGACCTGAAAAGGTCTCCTCTCCCACGAAAAAGCTTAAGAGATTTGTGGTTCAGGGAGACTTTCCATCCCTTAACACAAATGACATGTAAGAAATTCATCCCTCGCTGCTAGATTAAACACTCTCCTACCTTCCCCAAGTCTAGCTTTGGTAGCTGGGAGAGTCATGAAAGCAGGGATGAAATACTTCAAAGTCTGGATGTATATTTTCGGTACTTTTGAACCCGATATAAAATCCCAACTGTGGACCTTCATGCGTCTCGTATATTCCTATTTCCTAGAGACAGGGTACATGCAGATGTGATACCTGACACCTTTGGCTTCTGAGGAGGGTGGGACCAGGCAATTTACGAAGCAGAATAATCTTACCAGATGGAGCCATGCTTTAGAAAGAGCTGTTCATTTGGCCCTTCTCAATGAGAAAGAAAAGGCTGGGAAAAGGGGAAGGTGAATGAATAGAGGGAAAAAGTGATGACTCCACAAAAAATGAGTGGGCTTTGCTGAAAATGAGGTGAACCTTGGGGCAAAGTAATAATAGAATAGTAACTTAAATTGATAAAATACCTTTCAGCATGGTCTCAAAGCACTGCACAGTTATTAAAACCTAATGCCAAATTTAGCACTACAATAAAAAGACAAAACAAAAGCAGTTCCACAATATAGTGAAATATATATAAAATACCAAAAATAGAGTAACTCTAAACCCCGAACAATCTTACTTCCCCCTAAGTTTGGAAATATGAAGTGATTTTCAGGGCATTCAGTACAGGACTATGTTGTTTTACAAAGAGGGACATAAAGTAAGTAGGCAGTACACATTTTTGGGTAGGGGGCACACTGTGGGCAGAAAGCAAACCCATTAATTATGTCATGGAAATGCCCTAGACTCTAGGAAATAGGTTATTAACATTGCTCATAGACTTTAAATTTAAGACGGTCTAACAGTTTGATCTTAGAGGGAGAGGAAGGCAGGTAAGGAAAAAATGGACTTTTTTCATTGGGTCACAAGTTATTTGGCTCAGTGAAAGGATTATCATGTAAAATACCAGGTCTGGGTTATGCAGAAAATCAGACTATGTGGTTGTAATGATCCTTTTCTGTTTCAAGAACATGTGCATCTACCAGTAATTAATGTTATTTATTGTGGATATAAGTATAGCTGAGACATATGGGGGATTTTTCTTGTAGCTTATGTCTGGTCTGGACATCCTATTCTTTCCTTACAATTAATAGAGAGATATGGGCTTCTTCATTCATCATTCACCTGCCTCACTATAGCTTTCTCCATTAGGAGGTGATGAATGGTGTCCTAGAAATTCCTGTTTCCCTCCATCAGCTTTACAAGGAGCTTAGGAGGACAGGCAAAGAGCTCTTCATTCAGTCACATGAATTCTACCTTGGGCTGGGGGCTGAGGAAAAGAGAAATATTTTCCATTTGTGCAGAAAGAATAGAAGAGGCAGAAAATAYTGTACTGGCTGAAACTTTAAATATCCAACCTGGAAAATACGGAATTTGGATGAGAAAGTTGTAGGTATTTCTCATATGCCACCAAGCAATTTTGGAGTAGTTAATGAACACATCCATTTCCAGGATATTTGTGTAAAACATTTTTTCTGTTTGACTGTACTGAATGCAGTTGATTAAACTAGAACTAGAACTGCATTCAGTTACCAAGATATTTATTTGTGTGTCTTGCAATTTATAAAACAAGCTGTGTTCTCTCTCTTGTGCCCTCCTTCCATCCTTCTCTCTCTGTTTTGTTGCTGAGTGGTCAACAAAATCATGGGGAGTGTAATGAATAAGACAGACTGTTTTTAAAAACTTTACTTACTGATTTACACAAAATGAAAAATACTGCCAGAATTATACAAAAATGAGCTTCTTTGACTTCATACCACTTGAGGAGATATATTGTGACTGAAAGCTGAAAAAAAATGCACAACCTGCAACCCCTTAAAATGGATATCCCAGAGAAAATGCACTATCCCTTCCTCTCTGGTTTAACTTCAGTAATCTGATACCTAAACTGCCAGTGCAATCAGGATTTGATATGTTTAAAATCAATTAGAAGGAACTGGGAATAGGATTGGTAATCTACAGATACTGACTAAAAACTGCAAAATTATAATTAGGTATGGATCTGGAAAATAAAATCAGGTGGATTTAGAACATAAAGGAAGAAACAATCTAAAAATTAGTTGTTTCCCACAAGGCACAGAGGAGAGAGATATTCTGCTAACTGTTTTAAGTAACGATCTGCTGTCTTCTGCATCTGAAAACAAAAGCAACAGTAAGGCCGGTGCTCACAGGGGTCTCTAAACTGCCTCCTTACACAGTCTTTTTCAAACAAACCCAAGACCACGATAGTAAGTTTGCTTAAAATAGCAGATTCTGAAAAGGCCTGGAAAGTCTTAGTCTGGGAGGGCATGAGGCACAGGTGCTTCATGACCATAGCCTACTATAAGGAAAATAAAGGAACTGAATGAAACTACTGCCCATCTTAAAATAATAAGTGAAAGACAGAGGATGCTTCCATTTCAATGCAGTTCACATTGTAATGTATTTTACATATGAAGAACAGAAGCACAACAAAAAGGAGAGCAAAGAAAGGAATGCAATCCTACAGAAACTGAAGTTAATGGAAATGGTCTGGAAAATTATGAGCCAAATTTGTCAGAAAGTGAAAAGCTTCACCATTTTAGAGAAGTGGAATTTTTAAAATCTAAAACAAAGAAGGCATCACAGAGCAGGGAAAAGAAAAGTGGTAAATAAAAATCATGAAGCCRTGGCTGTTTGAGGGAATTTAGGTATAACTGAACAATAACATGTAAACCAGTAAAAGTACTACTGTTGGTAACAGAAATATGAAGAAAGTGGGTATTGAAAAGCATAATTCTAAACCCAAGAAGAAAGGGAAGAGAGGTGGGTATAGATTAACACAGGAAATGAGGAGGAGGATGACCTGAAGCAGGGAGTAATCCCCCACCCAGTTCTGCCCAAACCGATACCTTAATACGATGCTGCAGCTTCACCCTGGTGGCAGACTGAAACCCTCCAGGTGGGACTTCAGCCTGAAGGTCAAGAGGGATGGGTGTTCCTCACCGTCACAGGGTGACGGTGAGTTTCCATGTTTAGGRGTAAAGGAAAACAGGGTTGTGGAAAGGATTATTTGGGGTTCCACATGGATGGGCATTTGAACTGAGGAAGCAGCAAGGGCTGAGGAATAATGTGAGGAGACATATTTAGCTGTTTGGAACTATGGTTAAGAAAGTTAATTTTAGAGGTAGGTTGTATAAAATGATGAAAGAAGATAAAAAAAGAAACCCGTATATATCGGGAGACTGAGGAATAACCAGGACATTTATTATCTCTTCATTGTAAAAAATGAAAGTCAGTTTTAAGCTGTACACTCGGCATTCCAGCTTAACACTGTATTGGCAGGTCTTAGTCTGACAGGGTTGGAATTACATTGTAGAAACAGAAAGGTTAAGAGAATATGGGCTGATAAACTGTGGATTTGTGAGTCAATAAAAATTGTATCTATAAAAGTTAAAGGTCCAAATGGCCCTGTCAAGAAAAAGACGGTTTTACAAGCAGTACAGGTAGATATACCAGGTAATATACTGTTAAAGAAACCCATTTGCAAGCGGGGGATAAAAAATAACTAGGAACAACATACACACACAGCACACTGTTCTCTACGAGAGCTAACTTGAGAAAATGAAAGCCACTTTATTAGCTAAAAGTCACTTTTGTTTTAGGAGATAGTCTGAAGAATGAAGAGGTAGATTAAAGGTCATCTAAAGAGGAATGAAAACTAATAGTTTTCCTATGAGCCATAGGCAGAATCAATTCTTTTCTTTTTATTGTTTTTAAGGTATCTTAATAAATTCAAGTAGCAGGAGACTGCTGAAATACCATAAACTGCCCCTTGTAGGTCAAAGGAGTTGAGAACTGGACAAAGGAAGTTACACAAAGAGCTAGTAAAATGTTAGAAAAACGAGATCTGAACAGCATTTGGAAAACAAGGAACTTTGAAATTAGAACTCACACATACTGTTTACTGCCACAGTACAGAATAAATGGATATCCTCCCTCCCAAATTTTCCTCAATGATCACTTACACTTGGTGTTAATACACTGGTAACCAAAAAGCAAAACATACAGACAGAGAGTAAGAAAAATTATATCCTGCAACCTCATAAAAGTACAAGAATAATACAGGCGCCTCTCAGAAATTGCTAAGAGAAAATGCTAAAGATGAAATAGATTAAAAAATGTTGTAGGCTTCTGGCAAACAGTAATGAGAGAAATCTTTATTACTGAAGTTTCCCATCTGTAAAAAGAGAACAAGAACTAAGAAGAGACAATATCTGTCAGAATCCTGGAATTAGAATAAGCTTAGAGAGTCCAACAATTATAAGAAATTACTGGATGTGAGAAGAAACTGGACCTCCTGCAAATCAGTAAAATGGAACAAACTTTAAGGTACAGTTAAAACAATGTGACAAAGAAAAGGACAGGCAGATTTGTAACAAGAGGGCTTCAGAGAAAATGCCTGATTTGGCGATCATTTTAATTAGAGATAGTAAGACACTAGTATATAGTTCAAAAGAGACAGCGTATTATTTGAGCAATTCTGTGGATCTCAAATTTTCAAARCTGGAGGCCGGGGGAAGAGGTTGTCTTCATGTTTTATACCTGCTTCAGTTACAAATAGAAAATAGAAACTTTCTGGAGAACTGTATTACACAGGACATTCTTATTAGGAACCTGAAGAGGAATGCAATAACAAAATTTTACTAACTTCTGAGAAAGTTGATAGTTTAAGGAACAAATTCTTTCCCTTCCAAGCAAGAAAAGTTGCAATTTCTGAGACGTGCCTGTATAATTCTTGTATTTTTATGAGGTTGCAGGATATAATTTTGCTTACTCTCTGTACGTCAGAGTCTGAAGCTGCAAAATAAAAGAACAAGTTTGGAAAAACTGAAAGTGTATCTTTCAGGGATATTCTGTTTGTGAAGAAAAATCATTTGAAGTAAAAGAATAAATAATTTTTTAAAGATTTTAGAGATAAAATGAGGAGTTGCATTTTTCTGCTTTTTATAAAAGTCCTGATGTTTTTGTGGTAGGGAATAGAAATCTTCTCAGATTTAATAAGACTAATGCATATTTTCACCACTGTTGTTTGCACTACCCATGGAATCCTCAGCTTTAGTAATTTTCATATGAAAGCAATAGAGCACGGATCTGGGAGGGAACGTGAAGATATTTCAATTTGCACAGCTCATGTGATTCTCTGTACAAGGTCAACTTCTTCTTTAAAAGAAATAGTACGGTAAACATGTAAATTTAGCTGTGCTTCTCAATATAAAATAAACAATGACAATCCAAAAAAGTCAGATGGCTGCATTTTTAAGGAAATTTAACTAGAATGGGAAAAAATGTAAGAAAAATCAYGAATGCAATTGAGTTAAAAATGCAAGAAGATGCCTAAATATAAACCTTACAGGAAAACATGGCAGCATGTAAAGTTCCTCATCTATCTGTTGCAGTCTTCAGAAGAGACACTGGTTAACCCTTATTTGTCATATTATGAAAAATAWAATCTTTCATGAGGACCACAATCATCTTGTTCTCAGTGACAAATAAAGACTAACCATGATGCAACAGTAACATTGGAAATGAGATACTTTGACAAACTAGTTCTCCCAATACCTGGTGCAGGTTTAAAATAATGAAAGGCCTTAAGTAACGGGAAGGAAGAAAGATCTCTTCAAGGGGAAAGAGCAGTTACCATTATGGGAAATGGTATTTTCTTAAATTTCTTTTTCCATTTCAACATTGACCTTTAAGCRTAATAGATAGGTGAGTCTTTAAAAAGTGGGTATGAATGTCATCTGGAAGAGTGGCCAAGAATGACCAAGCATGTGAATACTGCATTATATTGATGTTCAAAGAAGAGCATTTTCACAGCTTTCGCAGCCTAGTGAGCCCTTCTTTCATACAGCTCAGYTGAAGAATGACATAAATCCATGTATTGATTGATAAAACTTTATTCATAGGTATGGACTGGAGCAGAATGACATGAGGAATTTGGTTTCTTAAATGTTTGCTGAGAGAAAAGAATTCTGATTAGTAAAAAGTAAAAGCTACTAATTTAGTCAAGCTGTTTGAATTTTGCTGAATAATTACAAGAAGTTTCTTTCTCATGTATACTATCTAAATTCATTAAAAATAATGAATTATTACCAAGAAACTTTTGATGACCCCCTTGGAGAGAAAAAAAAAATCTTTCAAATGTTTTCAAACAAGTATTTTAAAAATCAAAATAAAGATATTGAAACTCTCACTAAAGCACTCCTATTGAACTATACCAATAACTCAAGCGGAAAAGCATTACTTTTTTAAAGAAAAGAATAAAGAAAAAGGAGGGAATAGGGAGATTTAAGCAGAAGATGACTTTGGAAGAAGACCTTAGGAAAGATACTGAGATGGAACTGGAGTAAGACTATCTATTTTCCACTGGTTTTACACAGAGAAAATAGTATGAAATAATATGCCAATAGAAGCTGTCTCCAGTTAGGATCAATGCATTTCCTATCAGCAATGCAATTTTCTGGAATAGCTGTAGAGAAAGAAGCTCCTTTTTCTGTCTCTGGTGGTTATGCTCAGAAGTACGAGTGTGCTGGAGAGAAATTACCATTGTAGTGGACAGCAATATCCTTACAGGTTTGCTGTTCTCATGTAAGGAAATTCACTTTGTGCAGAATAGAAAAGAAAACAAACAAACAAAAAAAATCAGCTGTCATTCCAGTGAATAACTTCTGGTAAAGATGCTGCTCAAATRTGTAAGGAAATTTTCATCCCTCCCTCCCCTGTTTGTCATGAAAATATGATATGGGATATCCTGATACTAAAGGAATGATTCTGTCAAGGCAAATTGTAAAGAAGAGGCAAAAGAGGCATAGATATTTAGAAATATGGAATGTTTGTGGTAGGATGCACAAGACATACTACAGATTCAGTAAACCTAAATCCCAAATCAGATACTTTGAACACTAATAGTAATATTGGATGATACAAAGTTTCCCTAGATAGTGGAGATAATTCGAACTTCAGAAAACTCGTCACCAATGATTTCTTCTGCAAAGTTATAATAACTTCAGCCTTAGGCAGTTGTCTAGCTATCTGGTGTGTTTGTAGGATTACTTGCTGCTGTTTCTTGAGTTGCCTGAATAAAAAAGTCATTGAGCTCTTTCCAAGAAATACGTTGTCGTGGTTTAACCCCAGCCAGCAACTAAGCACCACCACCATGCTTGCTCACTCCCCCACAGTGGGATGGGGGAGAGAATCGGAAGGGTAAAAGTGAGAAAATTTGTGGGTTGAGATAAAGACAGTTTAACAGGTAAAGCAAAAGCTGCACATGCAAGCAAAGCAAACCAAGGCATTCATTCACTGCTTCCCATGGGCAGGCAGGTGTTCAGCCATCTCCAGGAAAGCAGGGCTCCATCACGCATAACGGTGACTTGGGAAGACAAACGCCATCACTCCGAACATCCCCCCCTTCCTTCTTCTTCCCCCAGCTTTATGAGCTGAGCATGACATCATATGGTATGGAATATCCCTTTGGTCAGCTGGGGTCAGCTGTCCCGGCTGTGTCCCCTCCCAACTCCTTGTTGCACCCCCAGGCTACTCGTTGGTGGGGTCGTGTGAGAAGCAGCAAAGGCCTTGACTCTGTGTAACTACTGCTCAGAAATGACTAAAACATCCCTGTATTATCGACACTGTTTTTAGCACAAATCCAAAACATAGCCCCATACTAGCTACTATGAAGAAAATTAATTCTATCCCAGCCAAAACCAGCACATACATGCACCATTCCTGACTGCGTTCCTTACCAAACTTGTGACTGTGCAATAGGGATGAGATGAGTGTCCTCAATTTCACTGTGTAGTTGCTCTCTCACTCTGTCATAAGGCAGCCCCAAATAGGAATTTGCTGTTTTCTGATCTGCTGGCCTCTAAGAGGATATCAAACACTTTTCCTCTTTCTTTGTGCTGGAAAGAGAGTATGTATTTGTTGTATCCTTGTGGAATTCATGCATGTTCATAGAATCATAGGATCATAGAATATCTCAAGTGGGAAGGGACCCATAAGGATCATCGAGTCCAACTCCCTGCTCCTCGCAGGACTACCTAAAAATAAACCATATGACTAAAAGCATCGTCCAGACACTCCTTGAACTCAGACAGGTTTGGTGCCGTGACCACTTCCCTGGGGAGGCTGTTCTAGTGACCGACCACCCTCTCAGTGAAGAACCTTTTCCTAGTGTCCCATGTTGGTAAATATCTCCAAGCCAGCACAACAGGCAACTTCTATTCCCCAAATCTGGAAGAGAAACCTGAAAGAGCAAATGATATGGAGGAGAAAAAAGGGTGAGTGTTGGGCTAATATTAATTTTGAGAAAATAGATATTTTCTGAATTTATGTATCTTCTGTTTCAGTTTAAGAACCAATGCCTGTACTACAGGCTTCTTTTTTGTTAGTTGTATACTTCTGAGAAAAATACATTCACTATTAACATTTGAATATTAGAATACAACTACTGAAATTTTAACTTAATTAGTGCCCTATCAAGGAATTATTTACCTCTCTCTTCCCTGTTCAGAAATACACAGAAGGCATTAAACCCACCTCTGCTGCATTTATTTAAGCATAAATGCAATGCTTGATGACTATCAGTGTTCACAGCTGTAACAAAATCATGAGATAGTTCTTGTAGGAAATAAAAAATTACCTCCAAGTGACAACACAATGTCCAGAGCACTGAGAAACCCATTCTAGAACAAGGAGAGTAGCTGGCCAAGCTTCAGGTCRTGTGAAATTTAATAGAAAATGATAACACTGAAATAGAGATTCAGAAGGACCAGTCTGAACAGTTAGAGGGATTGATGTAGAAATGTTAAGTTCCTGGTTGACTAGTGGGACTTAAATGCCCCATTTCTCCTCTKCAGCAAGTACCACTGTATCTCTCCTAGATGGCGCATCTCGCCTTCAGCGGTCCTTTCTGAACGCTGGTCTAACACGGCAAGTGCTGCATGAGCAAGGGCAGGGGAGGCTACAAGGCCACATCTGCTTCACACACACATTGTGGGTCCCATTTGGTCACTYGTCACTTTCTCATCCCCCGCCATCCCCTTTCTGATGCAACATGTGCCAAGGGGGCCTTAGGAGGCATTTTAGAGCATCTCTGAGCGGTTCTTCATGGGCAGTAATGGAAAGCTGCCACTGGTCTTTCTCTCTCAGAGGCAGCGTAACTCACCATGTTTGTAAGTTTGGCGGGGTCTCAAGCATCTTCTCACTCTTCTCCCATCAAATTGGGGTTCCCGTGCTGACAACTATATCCATTAGGATTGCTAACTCAATTTCCCTCACCCTAAAGTAATAGAACTCAATTTCATTCTCCTTCCCTCCTCCGCAACAGTGGTTTTTACTGAGATCGGAGACGCCAATCCAAGCCTAATAAACATTAGTAGCACTGGAGCCTAATTTTTCCTGAACAGACCCCTTATTTAGTTAGATTCTTTTGTCACGTCATCCATCACAACCATTGGTTTTAGCCTGTTCCTGTGATTCGGTTACACTTAATGCAGCAGTTCAGCTAATTATGTGGCCTTGTACACACAGCAAAAGTTTTGTCTTATTTGCTGTTTGCTGAATTAGCATTTTATGACTAAGCACCGATGACCGTCACTATACAGCCTCTGACAAAGAGGAAAATAATCACTTACACCATGTCACATTAGAAATGCAGATCATTCAAGGGAAATATGCCACTCAGCTGAGAATTGTTAAACGGGCTTGTTTACAGGGTGAAACCTCATATAAAGCAGAAGTCCCTGCTTTACCAAATATAAAGCAATAACAAAAATAAACTTAAAAACAAAACAAAGTTGGCAATTTGCTTTGGTGCTAACTTGCTTAATCAGAAAGCTCAATAAAAAAATGTTCATTTTATGTTGGAAAATCAGCATGTCTGTCATTCCATGTTGCAACCTTTCCACATTTCAGCCAACACTGGCCTTTGTCAGGCTTATATAGTCTTGAATTTATTCTGATGAAGTCTAATGCCGTCCAAACTGCCAGAGGTACTTAACTTGGCTACTAATACCCAAAGTAATAAAGGCTGTTCTTTAGCATGGACTGCATGATCTTTATTAAGCTTGATGACTAACCAATAAGTTACTAGATGAAATTAAGCTTTTTATATACAATGTGTACACACACACACACACTCTCTCACTCAAACGTACATTCATACACACATTCATTTGTAGACAAAAGTATATTAATTTCCTCCCAAGAAAAAACAGAACTCATGCCAAATAATTTTTCTAGAAAGGACTATATTAGGTTAGCAGAGAAATMAGTTGCATTTTCAGCACCGTGAGAAATTCAGGTATAAACAATTCCAGAAGAACATACATACGAGGAACATTTTAACAACTGGATTTCCCAATTGCTTCAGGCACCTGAAGGTGTGAGTAGACCTCAAGGAGAACTTTCAGGAGTGTTTAACCAGCCTCACTCTCTAAAGGGCTTTTGTTACAAACATGAGGTGAGTACCTCATGTTTAGATACTTACTCATATTAGCAAATTTGTCCCCACTGCATTTTGGAGAGAGCATTATGCAGATTGGCAGTGGGCAGCACCTCAGAAATGACAAAAAAAAAAAAGAATCAAACTATTTGTCCACAGCATTTAGGGCTGAAAATCTACTGTGAACCCACTTGCACAATAACCCTCTTGTACACTCTCTTCTACCTGAAATTTTTATTCAGCTGAGAAATATTATGATTTGTCTGGCAACCTAATCTAGCCCTATTCAGAAGAAGGTAGGATGACCTCTGACCTTAGTCTTGTCTCTTCCAACTACCGTGAAAGTAAATAACCAGATGCCACCCAGACATTGCCAGCTTGATGCAGGAACGGCTGATGAGCTCCTTCAGCCCCTGTGGTTGAGCAGATGAGTGCCAACTGATACTATCTGCAGTGAAGCCAATTTTAAGTTCTTTTTACTGATTATAGTGAGCTTTGAACCAACTTGTTTGACAACTTTAAGGCAGATTTTGAAAAACAGTTAACCTAGCAGAGAGTGTAATCATAAGGTAACTTGGCAAAACAATCCACTGCTGAGATGCTGGCAGAATAGCCACATTTACTGGGAAGACCTCAGATCCACCTGATGTTCATTATTCAACATGCCTGAAAGCTTCTGTGATGTTTCACAAGTCATATCGCAGGTGGCGCTGGCAGTAACACAATTACAGACTTCTACTACCTTTCCCTGGAAGCTCGTGCTTTTAGCCACTTTGAACTTTGCTAACATTTTTCTCACTGCCTACTGCCCAGGCTTTCACACCGCTTCAGTCAGAAATTTGAGGAAGTCTGATGGAGACAGTTCAGCATGAGAATTGCTGTAAAAAGTTTTTTCAAAGATTTGAAAAGAAAATAGAACTATCTTTCCCACTTCTAGTCAGTGAAAATGGCTTGAAATTCTAAAAAATATATTATTATACCTAAGAAATAATTATTATTATCCTTGGGGAAAGAAGAAAATTAATTCATATATGCTCAGGCTATAAAACTCTGGAAATCACCTCTTCGGAACTTCTTAAGAGGCTGGCTCCTCTAATCTCTGAGTAACCACATGCACATGCTTATGAAAATAAGGCTCATACGAACCCCAGCCTCAAAGAACTCTTTATCTTTGTTTTCCGTCGCATATGCTCAATGCTCACAGTGGCACTTTCTGCATGCCAGCTCTGCTCACCTTGCTCAGCTTTTGAGGAATATAAAGATTTCTTGGACTCCACAGTTACATACAGGCCGACCTGCGGTTTATTTCACTCACAAAACAAACAATACTGATGCAAGAAAAGGATTAATGTTCATGCAAGGTCATAGCATTTTCAGTGGTGTCCAAAGTGGTGGTCCTTCTGGTTCTCCCACAAACTTACCAGGTTATACTGAATAAAGAAATTAGGGAAACCCCAGCATTTCTTAAGCTGGGAGCTAGCAATTTCCCACCTGTAACATTAAGCAACTTATTTCATATTCTAAATATATGTTTATCACCCCACAATTTACTTAGTAAAGAAATGTTACAATTACAAAGTGACAATGCAAAGAGAGAAATAAGATAATTACAGTGGCCTGTGTGCATGCATTATGATGCAGTCTTTAATTACACAGCCATGTCCACCCGCAGGACCCCTGCCTCATTCAGTGCACAAGGCAGACTGTGCTCACAAAATGAGCAGCCATGCAGTATTTCTTTTTCTTCTCATCATTTAATATATGTCCCCATACCTAATTTTCTGCACACCATCCAAACCTTGCACTGAATACATAATTATTCATTTCCTAATGGCCTTTTCCCTGGTGCTTTTTTTTCATAGTATCCTACTTATTAACAGAAATTAATGAATCTATCTTCATAATGTCCCTGCGGTATCATTCTCCCCATTTTACAGATAGGGAATTGTCAAAAGTGCCAGCTAATTTGGGGTGGTAATTTGAGATGCCTGAGGTCTGATTTCTCAGAGTATATAGCAGTATGTATGCTCAGACTAGTGCTCCTATTTATCTTAGTGACTGCTGCAAAAGCTTGGCAATTCTTCAGAAAAGATTGCAGGATCACAAGTGGTATGTCCAAAATGTGAGAATAGAGAATTTATATGATTTTCATAGAAAATCTCTGACAAAGACAGGATGGAATCTGGTTTTCCAGGAACATTCAGTGAATTTTATCACAATYCTTTTTGTTCATCTGCCTCATGCAGTGCCCATCTCCAAAACATCAAGTGATCTTCAGTCATGACACAAAACTGATTCATGCCTAAGCACTGTTCATCCTATATTTTTAATGAAGTGGGAGTCTTATGATCTTTAATTTCAATCCTCAGGCATAACACATATTCATATAGTGACGAATTAAACTTAATTTTATTTGGACATTTCCTAATGTTGGACTACTGGGCAATTTTGCAGTTTAAAGATTCTTTCAATGTAGCCTTGTGGCTTAGAACTAATTAATTTGAACACAGAGGATGTGGGGAAAAAAAAATTGAACAGTGCCCATTTATGCCTGTGTCCCCACACAAGAAAACTCACTAAAGCAGAACCGGGGTTGTCGGGTGTGCAGAGCAGCCCTTTATTCTTCAAAGTATGGTGGAAACTGGAAAAGGGAGGACCTCCCACTAGAGGGGGGTGGAGGAACATGTTTGACCAGTGACTTTGGAGCCTCGTAACAAAGCACAGATACTGAGATTCAAAAGCTGTTGATTTTACACAGGTGGAATTTTTAAGGGGTGTGGATGTATTGGAAGAGCAGTAGGAAAGCTGTGGCACTCTTATTTTCCCCTTTTCCTATACACATGTACTATATGTTCTTGATCACAGGACAGCTATGTAGTAGCTTCATCATTCCTTTTTTGGATATAGGTGTACCCAGCTCTCCTCTACCCAGGTCCTAAGGGAAATATGTCCTAATAGATACAATATATTCTGTGTTCCTGCTCCTCCCTAGCTCCAGGTCTTCCTTTCTTCATTTTTTTCCCTCCGGTGTCTTGCCTCACCACTTCTTGCTCACTCTCATTATCTGCTCTAAATGCGCCCCCTTAATGATTTTCCATCTCTCAGGGATGGATTTTCCATCTCTCAGCTCTGTTCAGCTCCTGACACCTTCTTTTTCACCACACCTCTTTCAAACCTTTACCCCTCACTCCTCCATCCCACCTTCCCACCCCTCTCCTCACTTCCTACTCCACTTCCAAGTGCAGCTCTCCCACAGCATGCTGCAGGGACGGAAGAACATGATGTGGGCTCAGAGTGGGTGTGCATGGCATCCATGAGCAACGCTGGCAGAGCATGCTTTGCTGCGCTTGGGATGAAGCTGCCCAAAGAGTGGCAGCAACATGGTCAAGCAGCATCCCATTTAGTTGCGAGACTGGCAAGACTTTACAAAGTGTGTATCAGGTTTCAGAGAGGTTGGAGGTGTATGATTTTTCACAAGTTTATAACTTGGCCAGATTTGGACAAATTTACACAGTAACAAGGCACAGTCCTTATATGACTATGATCTTTATACCAAATTTTAGAGAAGCCAGAACCTTTCCAAGGTACAATTTTCTATCTTCCTCTTTTGTTTGTAATGTGATCTAAAGAATATTTTATGTAGCATTACTCTCAAAAGTAGCTACACCATTTATGCTGAACAGCAAAGTAACCTCTGTTACTCAAAAATCTTAAAACCAAAAAGCATAACAGAAACAAAACCTTCCTTCAGCAGTCCTATGGCATGGGGTCTGTCAGCTCTATGGTTGAAGTTTGCCAAGCTATGTGAGTTTTAAACTGTGTAGTGATGTGAATTTTAGCAAACATCATATTTGTTGCATACATCCTGCACTATAAACCCACTCTAAACATTACCAGAGCTCCATTAGAAACTAAAGAAGAATTTTCAATCATATTTTGTATAGTTACCGGAAAACATGAGATAACATCAGTGACAGATGTTTGCGTAAATAAGTACKCAGTGAAGACCTGTCCATTGATAGCATGTTCTCGATTCTTATGTTTAAAACTGGGTTTGGAAAAATACTCTATGCCCTCATCATAATAAACTATGTTGGTTCCTCTGTCACAGCAACATGATAAAGTGAGTGAGTGAAGTCATATAATCAACGTATGAATATGTCACTTATAACCAGGATATGCTTCTGTAAGAGTGAGATCTGTCACACAAGTTACACTGAACATTTTACAGTTATTATTGATCTTATTTTTGGCCAGCAACTTTTTTAATAAGCTTGAAAAATATTCCAGCTCTGATGTCATGGACCTGGTTTTAGATGGCCAAATATGGACACAGACTCATAAAAGTAGATATTCAGCTTTTAAAAATTTCTGAATGGTTATAAAAGCTTTGAAAGAATAAATTATTCAGATAAAAGTATTTTTTGAATAACCCAGACCAGAAAAGTCCTGCCTCAAAAAAATACAAGTAAAAATAATGTGGAATGTCTCTCCCCACATTAAAAATATTCATATTTGGTATGTTTTCATTTACTATTATTTATTTTCATCTTTCAGGGAATTGTATTAAATTATAATAGTATTTTATTTCTTGAGATCAAAAGAATCTGCATTTAATATTTCATAGGGGCAATTGTCCGTGTGGTCTCATATTATCTTATTGGAACATCAAAGCTTGTTTTAGATTTCTGCTAGTACCCCCCTGGGCAGATCCCATGTTCACATGGAAGCTATTGGTTGAGATTCAGGACTGACTTTCATGTGGGGGTAGGAGAAAAAGACTATCTCATACCTATAAATGGACCACCAGGGGATGCTTTGAAGATGGGATGGAGGCAAAACATACACTATGTGTGAATGATTACTTAGGAACTTCTTTCATGTGACTGCTGGGAAGAAGTTTTGTTTCTAGTGGACAAACCTGATGACAGACCTGGGGAAATTTGACATTTCCATACGCTTTCTTTGCTGTTTTTCCTATGAGTGTAGGCATGTTTTGAAAGGCTTTTTAGCCTGTAGCTGAGTAGCTGTTGTATACAGGAATCTCTTTTTTGAAAGATTTGTGCAACAGCTATTGACGTTCATTGTACGTATTTCTTAAAAGCCCCTGATAACCTCTTGGTTTATATGGGACCATTTTCAATATGTATTTAACGTGATTGTGTAGGGTCCAGTCCCTCCTGTATAAAAAGCAAAACACAATAGCCAACACAACAGCTGCATTCTTGGACATTCGGGCAGGATTTCTCTCTTTCAAACTCACCCATTTTAGTGGACTAGTCTGAGCTGGCTGTCTTAGCTGCACTCTAGTCAATGGAGAGAAACAGGAACCCCCAGAAGTTATCCAAACTGACTTAGATATCTCAGATGGGGTGAACTGCTCTCTAGAGATTGATTTCCATAGGGAGACACTAGATGATTTGCTTGAGTGGATGTGAGACAGCTAACACTTGGTCAACTCAGCACGCTAAATGCCATGCCAATTTGCTTTTGGAGACACTGCTAAGGATGTCACAGTGTTTGTCTAGGACATTGTTCCTAGACATCAAAGGGCAAGGTACTACTCAAAGAGCCATCTTACTGCAGCTCATGGGCTGACATTTATCATTATGTCATGGGCTGACATTTATCATTAGACTTTAGGCATTCATCATTAGACTTTAGGCAGATTATTTCCTCCCTGCTGAAGAACTGTGAAGTCTGGTGTGACAGCTGGAGACCAGGCACAACACTACGGGCATCTCAGGTGATGGCAGATAGCTATGTGTGTACAATTAAATCTAGTCCCTGCATTCAAATACTTACGTTTAGATACCTGCAGCTTGGTGCTCAATCTGACCTGCACTGTTCACCTGGCATTAAGAAGAAACTTCCTTTGTCTGTCATTTCATTGTTCATTCTGGAGGTGTATATATCCTCTGAAACACCCAGGGGTCACTGAGAAAAGATACGACATAGAAAGAGACCTCAGGTAGCACTCATCCCAACTCAGTTTAAATGGTTACAGCATGCACGTTCACATCTGAGTTAATTGTCCTGAGCCTATGTTAACATCAACAGAGAAAGGGAGAACTCTGAGGTATAATTCACCTGACCTACTTTTTATGTTTTCTTTAGGATTAAATGAATAGTTCCCTGAAAGTGCTGTTTTTTCTGTACTGACTATGAGGTGGGTGGAGGGTGACTAGCTCTGAGGTAACATCTGCATTAGGGCTGGCCACATCTGATGGTATGAACCACACCTGCTCTGACCACCACCCACCCACCAGCACTCTGCAAAGGGTGTCTGAAACAAAGCATGCTTTACAGAGGCATCGCTAATCCTGAAAGTGGTGGATGAAGGCTATGACAGCTGCCCTCTCTCTGCAGCTAAAAGTTACAATATCAGCTCAGCAGAAAAGCTGAGTTTGCTGTATTTGCCCAGTCCTTAACCTATTCAGGGAGGAAACAGTAGGGTCTAATTTGAGCAACAATTGCTACCTTTTGTCACTACTTATTCAGGAAGCTGTCTCGCTCTCCCTTGGTTGTGTATGGGCTCACGAGTATGAGTAAGAGAATCCCAGAGAATCTTTATGTAGTTTTTCTCAATCAGATTTTTTAAACTTGTGTTCAGATGATAGCAGTTTCTAATGAGCAAGAAAGCTGGTTGCTCATCATATGGGGTCCTGTGAGACTGTTGGATGTCCATAGGGGTATTTGAACCACATGCCTCACCAGAGTGTATGGAAAACTACCTTCAAACTCCAGTGTTTAAAGACAAACAAGAATACAGGAATTATCATACTGAATCAAACAAAAAATTTTGCTAGCCTGTTCCGCTGTTACCAGTATATACTTTACACAGATAGGTGAAAAATCCTCCAAGTAGGCTGAAGGGGTGCTCTGTTAACACTCATGCTTTAATCTGAATTTAGAATAGGCAGTGTGAATTTAGTTTTATACACTTTTTCAGTTTCCTTAACTAACCATTCTATTTCCAGATACTATGATGATATCAGTGAGACATCTGTACTGGAGACTGAAAAAGAAGAAAAGTACTAGGGATCCAGAAGCAAAAAATATTCTCCTGGGATACAATATAGGGGAAGAACAGCAAGCAAACTATCTCTCACTTTTTGAGAAAGTTAGAAGTAACACTAGACAAAACGGAGAGCCCATTTTCTCTTATTTGTAAACACCTGAAAGATTATTTTGGCCTTATTTTTTCAGTATTTGTCTAGAGAAAGCATTGTGATGATTTTTGTACTTGAAAACTTGTTTCACGTGATTATATAGCTTGTATATAATATTAAGCCAGGCAGAAATTGAAAGATAGTGCTCTTGTGTACCTGTCCTACTGGACTGTAAACATAAGCAGCATGAAAGATTTCATCCCTGAAGATTTCATTGCACTTGATGGGATCTTTGCACTGGGGAGAACCACCTATTTGGAGGATGTTCTGAGGGAAAGAGTCCTGAGTGTTTTTTCGGGTTGGGTTTGGTGGAAGAAATACAGACTGCTTCAAGCTATTCTCATCATGTAATCAGAGAGAAAACAATATTCTATTTTGAGAATATGTGATGTGCGTGTTGGTCACTGAATTGATGTTTTAAGCAATTTGTACTGTTCACTGGAAACCTACAGAAATCAAACTACCTCTTTACCTTCATCAAACTTTGTAACTTGCAGTGTCAGTTCTTCTGACCAGCAAGGTTCTTCTTTTGTCTTCAGCTGTCTAGCACTTTTTATAGCCCTCCTTGGTATGATGTGCATGCTTATGTTATCTAGTCTATAAGACCCCCTTAAGGCTTCTTGCACTTAAAAAGTCAATGTACTGAAGCAATAAACTGAACTTCTATGCAAAATAACATAGGATGTTGTGATAATGATATTTTTCCAAAATACCCAGAGGCAGCTGACTGTATTGTCAGAGTACTACAAGAACAGAAATACATCTGATACTACTAAGATGCTTTCTATGTTGGTGTGTGGTCCAATAGCTTATTTGTATCTTAGAGGACATATTTTTATTAGATTTGCTAAATCATTTTGCCCTTCAGGCTGACTTTGTTTGTAAAGTTTCTTCCTTGTCTTCAAAGACTGAGCTGCAAATGCCTATGTAAATGCTGACAGAATGTGTGAATGGCGTCAGAGCATTTGTATTCCATCTTCAACTCTTGCTTCTTTTAGAGCCCTGAGAGTAAAATCACATCAAGACATCAAAAGGGTTTGTTTTCTACTGTTTGAGAGCTAAGTTTAGTACAGCATGTGTGCTATCCCTTCCTCGCCTACCTACCTCCCTGCTTTTTTAGTTCAGCTTTTTGCTCTCTGTAGATGCTGCCTGTAATTCTGTGCACTCTTTGCATGGTTTCTAGTACAACCGTGTCCCACACTCAGTTTTCTCTTAAATACTACCTTACTGAACATGTTAAACAATAATTTATTATGTTATCGCTATAGCAATGGGTGTTATCAACTGCCACCCTCCACAATGTACTATTTCTTACACCGGTGCAGGTCAAAAGAGTGGATGAACCATGTATTTTGCATTTACACAGAAGCGTCACCTGTGCAAAATAATTTGCTTATATTTAGACAGTGATCTTGAAAGGCTGGAGAAACAGGGTGACAGGAACTTCATGAAGTTCAGCAAAGAGAAGTGCAAAGTCCTGCACCTGGGGAGGAACAACCCCAGGCACCAGCATAGGCTTAGGGCTGACCAGCTGGAAAGCAGCTTGGCAGGGAAGGCAAAGCTAGTAGGCAAGTTGACCATGAGCCAGCAATGCACCCTTGCAGCAAAGAAGGCCAATGGCATCCTGGGCTGCATTAGGCAGAGCTTTGGCAGCACGTAGAAGTAGGTGGCCCTTCCCCTCTGCTCAGCACTGGTGAGGCACATCTGGAGTGCTGGGTCCAGTGCTGGGCTCCCCAGTACAAGAGACACACGGCCATACTGGAGCGAGTCTAGTGCAGGGCCACAAAGATGATTAAGGGACTGGAGCACCTTTCATGCAAGGAAAGGCTGAGAGAGCTGAGACTGTTCAGCCTGGAGAGGAAAAGGCTCAGGGGAAATCTTATCCATGTGTATAAATACTCAAATGGGGGCAGTAAAGAAGACGGAGTCAGGGTCTGCTCAGTGGTGCCCAATGACAGGACAAGAGGCAGTGGGCACAAACCAAAAAAGATGAAATTCGATCTGAATGCAAGAAAGCACTTTTTACTGTGAGGGCGGTCAAACACAGGAACAGGTTGCCCAGAGGGGTTGTAGAGTCTCCATCCTCGGAGATACTCAAAATCCAACTGGACACGGTCCGGGGCAACCAGCTGTGGCTGACCCTGCTCTGAGCAGGTGCTTGGACTAGATGACCTCCAGAGATGCTTTCCAGCCTCAGCCCTCCTGTGATTCTGTGTGGATCCGTGATTTGTCTTCTAGCTAAGCAAGGCCGTAAGTTTGAAAACAAAAGATTCTTTGCCTTTTTGCAGAAGGAGAAAGAAGGGAAGAGGAACATACCCTCTGATTTTCCTCTTTTTTTCAGGTTTTATTATTCTCTAGGAATGACTGTCTAAGTGTCTTTCCTAAACAATACCTGGAAGTCCGGAATAAAATTTAAATTTTAACAGCTAATGGAGGATGTCTATATTGCATTGGTTATAAATTTTCTGACTCTGTGGTACAATTAATGTACTTGCAGTACATAGAGGCTTATATAAGAAAGACTTTTAGTCATCACTTTCAAAAGTGTCCTTCAGTCAGATTGCTCTTCCTTTTCCTAAAAGAGTCATTTAATTTTTTTATGAATTTCCCTGTTGCTGCATAAGCAGCACTGGAACAAAAGGTTGTGTAAGTTCTCTGTCTTTCAACTCCTTTGGTTTCTCAGCTTCAAAGAGCCACATGAAAATATCTTGCAACAGAACAAACACCAACTGGATTTTCTTTCAGCATTCAACAGATACCACATTCTGCCAACTGCCCAGCAGAATATGGAGAAATGCTGCCAAATTCCTCCTTGACATACAACAGAGCCTGTTAATACTGAGGTAGCTTTATGGGTACGTTGCAAAATTTTTTTGTTTGGTTTCTTGAAAGACACTTTCACATCAAACCAAATGGTGCTGTAAAAGGCTGATATATAACATTTGAGGTAAAATCGTACTGTTGAAACACATCATTCAGTTGTCTGAGCTTTGTCTCTTAAAGCTACGACACTTAGATGCTCCCACTTTCTCCCCATTCCCTTGAGTTCACTGCTGAGGACAGTCCTCCTGCTGAGTCCCATGGTAGCAGAAGTAGCACCTCAGCCAGCATGTAAACTTTGAAAACAATTCTGATTTGACTGATTTCAACCCAAGATGTGGAATAACTTCACAGTTGTAGGTTTAATCAAAATTAAGAGGAAGTACAGACTCTCTTCTGACTGCCTCTTTTACCTCTTGTTTTTAATCTACACCATATTAGCTGTGCTACCTGTTTTAGTCCAGGGGGTGGTAACCCACTGAGAATTTTCTGATGTGGAGATCTTCTCCAGTACCTGGGTGTTCAAATCCTTTGTGTTGTTGATTGTGATCTAACACTTTCTGCAAAATAGCATGCAAGAGACATGAGACATCTGCACGCATTGAGATACCGTGAGCGATAACTCCACTCTCAACCATCTGCTAGACCCTTTGTTTACTGCTGCTCTTTGTAATGAAGTTCAAATATTTTGGACTGAATGGGGGAAAAATTGTACAAGAAACCCCCCAACTCAGCTTTAGTTTTTTTATGAACAACATCTGCAGAATATGATACGAAACAAAAACATCTGTTTCCAGTGGCTTTGCTGTATTATGCCTTTCTAGTGACTCATACGCAAACCTGAAGCCAGGTTGTTCGTGGTGTTCTCTCCTTTTTTGTTATGTAAAAAGCCCTGAGCAAACTCAATACACAAAGGTAAGATACTCAGAGGTGGAGCAGGTATTAGTAGGCCCACAGTAAGCCTGCTTCATCTTCACAACTTCTGGATGAAGAATCTTTTGGATGGAAATGAAGATTGAGGTCTTGGCTACCTAATGAGAGAGAAATCCCAAAACACATCAATTTTCTAGTGGTAACACCATTGCTCACGGCAAGATTTACTGTAAAGTAGAGGCAGACTTTTGTCTGTATCTATTAGTTTCATCTGGTCTATGAAAATTTAATGCACTGGAAATGTGGTTCTTTGCCTAGCAGACCGGTGTGCCTGGTTCTGCTGTCCTGGTCTGTGTTTCGCTTGGATATCCAAGAGATGTTGGGCAATGCCTGTGTGACCTGGTAAGTGGCTGTGGTGCCCCACTGCCTCTACGAATGCATTTAAGTGGTGGTAGAACTAATATTTGAAAATCCACCCTTTAATAATTTCAGGTGAAAAACATTATTTACTGTTATCGTTGGCCAAATATATCTTTGAAGTTTAGGCCTCCCTGTGCCTACAAAATTGAAATTTTCCCTTAATTTTACCAGGGGGAGGGACTGACCCTCCCCTCACCCTCTCCCTGCTTAACCTTATAGATCAGCAGTTAGAGGACTCACAAGATGTGTAGGAGTCAGACTCTTACTGCTCTTCCTTTTAGCAAGAAGGACCTCCTATACTCGTTAAAAAACATGGTGCATTTGTGTATGCTGTTCCCACCCTTCTTTTGAAGCTCGGCTTTCTCACAAAAATAGAACTCTTCCAACCTGGCTGGCTTAGAGAGGTAAGAGAGTATACGACTCTGCAGCCTAGAGATGCAGATGCCCACCAAAAGGGGGGCTGATCCTTTTTCCATGAACCTCATCACACTAAAGAGTCACTGCGCAAAGCAGAGCTGTTTGTGCTGAGATACAGCAGTGTAGGTAATACATGTCCCTCTCCATCTTACTATTGGCAACTTTAAGCTCTTCCCCAGTTAAGAGGTAACTAAGGATATTTCTAAGGGAGTCATATGCCTTGTATGGATATCCAAGCTTCTGTGCAAGTGACAGGTATTAGGGCTATCTCATCCTTTAAGGCGATTGTGCTGAAATGTTTCCTCTTATTTTTATATATATATAGATACCTATAGATACACCTAGCAGTGCAGAGAGCTGATACTAGGATAAGGCTCACTCTGTCTCTCGACCTTACAAGACCTATTGCCTACGCTTTATCAACCCATCTTGTTTTCTTATTAAAAAGCTGAAACTGATTATATTCTTCCTTTTAATAACCTTCCAAGAACACAGCAATAGAGGCTACTTTTTAATAGAAGTCTTTTGCAGAGCAGTACAGAGCAGGAAAACATTTATCAAAAAAATCGTGATCCTTGGGCATATTGATACAAGGAAAGACAGAGAGGAAGAAAGCAAAATAGAGCTGTGAGAGAACATTTGTTCCTCTCCTATTCTGTATAATTATAATATTATATAATTCAGCAAGGTAGAGATATTCCTTTGGTCCCTCTTCTGATAACATTTTCAGCCTGCCTAGATATATACAGGGAGATTTTTTTTAATATGGTTCATATTGTTTCTTTCTCACACTTATCCTCTAAGACTAGGAAACCTGAAGCTCCAGCCACAGAGCAGGTAGATGTGAATCCTATCACTAATCCCAGGGATTTTGATTTGAGAAAGAAATGGTGTTATTTCACTGGGAAACAGACACAGGCTCCTCCGTCTGCAGCCCATGATAGAGCATCCCCTGCTGGGCTGCGGGGCACGGAGGGGAGCCAGGCTCTGCCTCCGCCTGCTCCCCTGGCCCTGCCGCACCCAGGTGAGGAGGAGAGAGGAACCCCAAGCAGCTGCAGCTTCTCCTGTTGCAAGTTTGGGGCTTCTCTCCAGCCTTGCCACATGGCAAGCGTGGATGCACGCAGGGACCAGCCGTACACTCAGGGTGAGCGTACACCTGCTATTTCCCATCCACAAAACCTTGTGCCAGCAGTTGCCAGCAAGAAACTGAGCACGAGCAAGCCCTGCAGGTGACACTAATTCAGCTCACAAATCATAAGGGTTACGAGAAATCTCCAGGAGAGGATGAGTTGTTATTGCATTTCTTCTCTTATTGCATAATACCGCTCTTTCGGCCACTAGATTAGTCAGTGACAGATGTCTACTTAGATACTCAGTGACAAAAGGTCAATTAGGGCTGTGTTTTCTTTTCCCACAGAAAATGCTGATCATTTGCCCTTGGTTTTTTGACAAGTTTAGACCTGCGTGGCTTTTCCAAAAAAAATGACTGTACGTAGTCCAGTCTTTCAAGCATTCAGTGACTGTGACCCTCCATTTTCATCTTTGCAGCTCACATTGTTTTCAGGAAAAGGGAAAAAAAGAACCAACTATGTTTTGCATGGCTGAGTTTAGTGACTGTGAAAATGTAAGCCACCAAAAAAAGCAAGGATGGTTTTGAAAGCTTTTTTGAATACACTGTAAGAAACTTCTAGGTTCATTGCAAAAGAAGAAACCATTTTCTGCTCAAAATTATGCATTTGATAATTGTGCAAAACATATTTCCAAATAAATTGAAAAACACTAATGTAATTAAAAAAATAAACAACAAAATTAAGGAAAGCAGAAGTTGCAAGACTGGCTTCAATAAGTCCTGTTACTTGTTTAAAAACCCCCATGATTTCCTCCTGTTCTTCCCCTCACTGAAAATCAGACATCAAAAGTAAAGCAAACAGTATAGATGTTCAATCTATCAATGTAAATTGGCTCAGCACTGGTATAGCTAGCACATAAATTGCATGAGGAATAAACATACAGTCTGTCTGTTCTGCTGTTGAGAAAATGCAGTTCAATTAGTCTGGACTACCATATGATACACAGTTTCTCCCTTTCTGTGGGATATAATTAGGAACAAGATGGAGCATCTGAGGGACTCATGCCTTTGTAGAACGTGACAACTTTTGAATAAATAAGAAGGAAGATGTGAAAGTTGCCATGTACCCTTCTCCTCACTGTGGGGAGTTGAACGGGCCTTTTCCTGTCTGGCCGTTTAATTTGCTTGTTTGTAGCTAGGCTTGCATGAATCGCTGCAAGCCTGCTCTGAGAGACCACCTGGGAAATGGGAAGGGAGGAGAGGAGAGTGAACAGAAGAAAAAGTGGTGACAAAATGATGGAAGATGGCAGATGAGCATTTAGGGAAGCTTCATGTTACTGTCCTTCCAACTAGTCACTGTTTGTGACAGTAGTTGAAAGCAGCAAGCCAGCCCGCCCTTCTGTTCAGTGAACCATGTGGAGCAAAGGCTCTTGAATTTTGCTGCAGAGCTGCCCAGCCCTCTCCTGCAAAATGAGCATTAGGCCAACAGCCAGACGCATGAGAAAGCTTCATTTTTATAATGTGAAGAAAATGCCACTTATTTGAACAGCAAGGTAATATGCAGCACTTGTCACAGTCTTAGAAGACTAAGAGTTTTGTTGGAGGCAGCTGTCTCTCCTGAATGGCTTGGGACCAAAGTGGTGCCCTTGCAAGTCTATAACCTGTGTAAGCTAAAGGCATTATTTCAGTCAATATGTCATAAAGTTGAAACCAATCCTGATACGAAGATGGGGTGATTGGTTATACAGCATAACTGAAAGAAAACTGTGTTCTTGAAATTACCTGGCTTGCTAAGATTCCTCTCTGAAGTGCCAGATCCATCCAAACCCTCTTAGATTTGGCGTAGAAAGCATACAATTGTATTTTCATAAAGACATTTTGTTCTACCCTTCAGACATTTTTTATTTAGGTCCAGCTTCTCGTACTCTGACTGATCTTCTCATTGATCTTTCACTAAGCAGTGATTCAGCCCGAAGCCACAGTGTGCCCAGGAGTGCTGGCTCCCAGCTCTTCATGCCACGAGCTGGGGCAGAGGGTGCCATGGGCACCAGGCATCCTTCCTGGGGAAGCATTGCCTGGTGTGGCTGAGGGCTACCAGGGTCTACATCTCATCAGAGATGGGCTACAGCAGGTGCCAGGAGAGCAGAGCTCAGGGACATGCTTGGGTTCCCCCAATGCCCCCCAACACCCACAGGCAATGAGTGTTGCTGATCTAATATGTGTCTTGCTGTACCATGTTTGATAGAATCATCATCAGTTTCTGGGGGAGGACTTTCCTGTTGCTTAAATCATGTTCTTCATCATTATGTAGACATTTTTCTAGAGTTGCCCAAGAATGGAAAAAATGCTTTGTTTTGAATTTCAACAATTCCCTATGTTTTATTTTCTTCGTAAGGAGATGTTTTAAAAATAAATATTTGAGATATGTGGGTGTTCTATTTGTTTTATTTCTAGTCTGTTATATACAATGTGAATATGGTTGCATACATACACAAAAAGAACCTTTATGTCTATAAAATATAATACAAGATATTATAGTTTGTACTAAAAACTTAAATGACTATAACATTTCAGTTCAAGAACACTGCTTAAACAGCACACTTCAACATGACTTTCTTCTTTTTTTTTTCCACGTAAAATTTCAGGAAAATATACTAAAACATTTTGAATTCAGACCGAAAAGTATTTGCTCAACAGAAAGTGGTTTAATTAAGGGATCTAGCTAGCTCTGTGGACAACCGTATGTATGCGTGGTTCAAACATGAAGTAACTAAGCAATACATTCTGGGCTTTACTTCCCACTTTATTGTTTGAATCATTACTGGAACAGGTTCTTATCTGTTGTAAATCGCTGTAACTTATTTGGTTCTCATTCAATAATGCCCATTTATATCAGATGAGAAGAGCTGAGCTGAGCTAGATTCTGCTCATCAAATTATATGCAGCTTGCATTAGTTTAAAATCCATTGCATTCTTACAGTGCTATTGAAACTTCGCATAGTTACCTTCATAAAAAATTTCCAGAAATGTGGGGTGTACAAAAGGCCCCCCAAAACTTGCACACATCTGTTTTAGATAGGAAAGGGCAGAAATGTTTTCAGGATTATGGGAAATCCTTTTTTAGCATGTTAATCTTGTAATGTCAAGAAAAACTTGGGGAATGTGCCTGAACTATCCTTCCAGTTAAGTTTCCCAGTTATTGGCCAGAAAATTTCTGGATTTTTCCTTGTACAGCAAACTGGGTCACCTAGAAACAGATTTTGAGACCTAATGATCCATATTACTGTTTACTATTCCCAAGGAGATCTGGAGTTGAATTTTTTTAAGCACTGAATTAAAAAAATTTTACTGATCACTGTAATTTTCTGATATGTGCAATTTCCAAGTTACACTATAAATTAGTCAATGAAAGTATGCAGTTGGCAGAGCTTAGTCAACTGATAAAGTCATTTAATGACTGACTGATATCCAGGTAAATAACTGGAGCTAATTCAACATATAATCACAGTATATCTACAAGACCTTACCCATATCATAGATGCTTTTAAGACTTAAAACTTTTTTACAAAATTTGCTTTCAAACAGCACGTAACCTAAGTGATACAGGGAAACTCAGAATAGTCAAGATTTTTTTTCTGAGGTCTAATTGCATAGTATATTGCATTTTAAATTTAAAATTAAACATATTTTAAAAGACAGTATGTTTAGAAAACTTTAGAATATAGTTTGAGAACAAGAGGCTGCTATATGCAATATGAATAAAAAGTCCTAATTTGGGTCTACAGCTGCTGATTGCACTAAAAAACAGTGTGAAATAAATGCGACTCAGTTAAATATAAATTTTGTTCAAAACACCTCAGCTTTTTAGAAGAAGTTGCTTAGTCATACAAAGACTATAAGATACTGAGGACTCAATCAGAGGAGGCCCATGTAGCCCCACTGTTCTGGAGGAAGCTGCCTACACTCACTACTTGCAGGATGAAACATGACTCAATATTGTACATCATCACTCTTCTGTTCTTAGACWTGGGACTTATTCTTTCTCTTTAAAAAACCTTTGATGCGTGCCATGCAGCACGAAGTTTCACAATGGGAGAAGCAGCTTACAAAAGCAAGCACTTCTAGTCTAAGGAGGGCTTGCAAAGCAGTATCCTATCCCTGTGAAAATGAGCAGTATATGGTCTGGTCTTTGGCCAGACAAAGACCATTAGCAGAAAAATCCCTTTATTTTCTCTCTTCATTTGGGAAGAATAACAGTGCAGTTCACACTGCTCTACATACTCCATAAGCTCAAGGACTGAGTCTTGGCTCTGCGAACATGTATTACGGAAGAGCTCTTGTTCTTTCCTGTCCATAGCAGGAAAATGGAGCTCAGTTTAGTCTTAGAGATAAACCCCAATTAGAACAACAAATCCTAACTCCATAAATTATCAGGAGTTTATTTCAAACACTGAGCCTGCCCAGGTGGTCATAAGTGCTGGCAAAGAACAAATCTGAAACCACATAACACAGCCTAGCGTCTTTCTTGATGTGAGTCTACTCATGACAAACTTTTCTATTCAGCCACTCCCCTAAACTCATCAGGATCTTTTATGTAATTTCCTAACACCTTCTGCATTATGCAAATTTTATAACATCACATACATGTCATCATTCATTAAAATCTGGAAGCCAGCGAAAGAAGCTATAGTGTTGGATGTTGGCATCAGGCAGGCAATCTGAGCTGCTTTGGGGTCATTATTTTCAGCTGCTCTTGAAAAACTGAAGATTTTTTCTTGAGGCCCCTGTTTGTCACTATTCTTCTCATCTTCTTGCGGGCTTTCTGCCTCAATGATGCACTCTGGCTCTTCATATTCTAGCTTGGTTTGTACCATTGCATGATCAGTTTTGTCTATCCATTCCTAGGAAAATGAAAATGTTGGTGTTGGCAGGAACTGAGATATCAATCAAAAGAGACCTGGCTGTACAGACACTGATTTTCCTTTAGTAATGGCATCTTTCCCGGATAAGCCACAATGGAGAAGATGAAAAGGAAGCAATACAGACAAGCAGGACATAAGATAGTAGGATGGAAGAAAGGCAGGATGGCAGGAAAGCAGACAGGATTCCACAAATGCATACAAAGTCCTACTTATTATCAAGACCACATTAAATACATCTTTGTATTTAATCAGGGCCTTTAGAAAACCTTGGATATGTAAAATACCTGGTGTTCCCTCTTGATAGGCTCATGCATTCTTTGACCCAAGCCCTGACTTAATCTAAATTGAGACTGAGTTTACATGGAGATTTACACAACATAGCATTTCTGTATTAAAGCTTCAGTATTAATTTGCATTTATATCTTTCTTCTTCGGTTTCAGTTTAAAGCTATCTTATATATAGAAAGTTTTCAGTTTGTCACTGAAATATTATTACTGCTCTTTGATATTGTCATTGGGTTTGAAAATGGAAATGTTTGACCTATCTCCACTCAGAGCAAACTTAGTAGTAAGTAACATAAAGAGAGCCCAATTAATACAGAAAAATATGTCATATATGTGATGTCACGGACTCAAGCAGCAGTAAGAAAACAAAAGCAAAAACTATCTATTCATTTGACAGCRATTTCATGTCTAAAGGTTTAGCGACCATACACCTCTGTGGCTAAGAGAGGATGCTTCCTAGTGTGACTGATGCCTCCAAAGGCATGAGTGCCATCACTGGCTCAGTACTAAGTCTCACAGCACTTCACAAACATAAAGGGCAAGATCAGGTTGAAGCAAGCTCCCTGAGCTATCCTGTGCAGGAATGGATGCCAACACCACAATGGCATCTCACTGGATATTGTGCCTCTGGACACCCTTAAATTCTTCTCCAGCAATTTCTCTGTCTCTTTCTATAGCAAGTGTCTTTTCACAGTGCCAAAGTAGCGCTACACTGATTGTATGAACTCTGGTATTTGCTCTGTGGATCCTCTTGGTGATGCTGCATGAGGGGAAGGGCTTTTCTCTTGAGTCAGAGAGCGCTTGTGGTAATGTCTGTGCAGAGCAGGTATCAGTAGCTACTTTCAAATTATTCTCAACACTGTAGAGTTCACTGTCTTGCTGGGAAGGGAATGCTTACCTGGAAGTTTCCATTATGATCATTGAAGAGATCAGCAAATACGTATTTTGGATCTGGTATAGCAGGCATAACTGACTTTTGAAGCCTGCAAAGAGGAAAGAAAAATCCATGTTTTGTTATAGTGTAGTTATTCATACAAAAATCTACTTCAGCACAGTTCTGTAGCCACAAACACATTTTACATGCCAGTACTCTAGGCTTGATTTCTTTTAAATGTGTTCTAAAGTCAAAAAGCAGTTATAAGAGTATGATAACACCATCAGGCCAAGAGTGATGCTTCTGCTGGATTTTCAGCCAACCCCATCCCAGTAAAATCTGGACTCTATACAAACTTCCAGCTAGTCAGCAAGTGCCGTTCTGCTCCATGCAGTAGTCAGAGCTTTACAGTCCCCTAGACAAGGAAGATGGTGCAGCAACTGACAGTTCACTGACTTAGTGAACACAAATGTAAACTTGAAACAGAGAAGTATAGGAGAAAAAACTCAACTTATGATCTAAAAAGGTTATCAGAGTCCCATATACTTCCAGCTCATTTTCTGAAATACTGCATTTTTGGCTTTTTTTTCCCACCGAAAAAGCCAAAATTTGGGGCCTTTGCAGGTTTTGTTTGTTGTTTGGTGGTTTGGGTTTTTTTAAATTGTAGATTCTAAACATGAACAGAGTCATTCAACTGCAAATCCAAATATTGATATAGTCTTATTAAAGTTGAATGCACTCAAGGTTACTTCAGCCTACTGCAAACAGACATTGAGTCTGATGAAAGTTGCACAAAAGAATGTCAGTTCAGAAGAAATAACCAAAATAATTGGCTTCTCAGGATTTAACTAGATTTCTAAAAAAGAGAAGAAATTAAGTGGAACAGACAGAATTTTATCCTGAAACATTGTCTTTTACCAGAATTGTTATGTTTTGAAAATTAAAGGCCTTGGTGTTTGGAAGGCCAGGATGTATTATCCCTCAAATAGTAATTAAGCAACTGACTTCTACATCTTCATGATGACTTCATTTATCAGATAAGAATTTTAAGTGCTAAGAGACTTGATCCTGAATGACAGCTCTATTTTCATGACATGGTTATTTAGTAGTAACTAATAAAATTATATTTACCTCTGCCATTTACACAGAAGAATCAAGAGGATAAGTATCACTAGAAGTACTGCCAGCAAACAACTTAAAACAATTACTGTGTTTGACTGAGATTTTATATCATCATCACATGAATCTAGGAATAATCACAAAAAAGTTTGTGAAAAAATGATTTTTCTTTTAACAACAAATATTACTAATCATACTAGAACATTGACTTTTCTTAAAAAAAAACAAAACAAACAAACAAAAAAAAACAAAAAACAAACAAAAAACCCCCAAACAACAGAAAAGTTTTTTAAGAACAAATAAGACAAGTTCAATTGTTCAACTGAACCTGAAAAGGAAAACCACCTTTCCCCAAACCTTGCAATGAAAGAAAATTGTGCTTTTATTTATCTAAATTGACCTGGTACAGGACAAAGGAGTGGGCTTACAGGCAAAGAGTAGAGGTGTTATGAATGAATTGAGTATTTCTGCTCATCTTCATGACATTGCATTGACAGTGATACAGCAACTTTGTGCTAAGATCTGTATTACATACATACACCTACTTACAATCACCAAAGCTGTAAGTGCAATTTTACAGGTAGCCTAAATGTCTTATTTCCCAAGATAAAAGAAACAAACAAACAACATCTCCCTCATCCCAGCAAACAAAAAGTCAGCAAACCACAAGTGCTGATACCCAGAAAGTAACTAGTGGCAGGGTATCATCTAACACATAGGTATATAAAACTAATACATTTGTGCACTTTTCAGCATTCTCAGTGTTTTTCCTGCAGCTTTTGTAATGCCACCTCAAAACTCAACCTCCTATTACTGACCTTCTGCTCTCCACATAAATACTATAAAAACTAAATGATTTTTCATACAGGAGCAACTGTCCAGCCTGTTCCACCTGCCTGCTTTGTTCAGCTTGCCAGAAAGCCACAAGAAAAGTTGTGATCCCCAAGTAAGGTATTCAGAGTCTATGAAATTTCTTGAGCACAGCTTTGTTCATGGCTTCCTCTGATGTTAGATTTGGAGTCAGTAATAACTCATTAAAGTCCTGAAGTGAAGTGCTTGCCCCAATGAAGGGACTGTGCCAATGTCACTTCTGATCCAGGGGCACCTAGAGCGACTGAACCATTATTCTGTCTCCTCTGTGCTTTCCTTCCTTGCAGTTACCTGCTGGCAGCCTCTGGTCAAATGGTCCAGGTAGGGCTGTTATGTGCTCACCTCTCAGAAGTGCACTGGGAGACATTGTCCTCTCTGTTTTCTTAAGGGCGTTTGCCAGCCACACCTGAGGATATTGTTGCAGGCTCATGATCTGCATGGTGGAGGAGGCTTCTCTGGAGGTCAGCACCGTGGCTACTACTAGTGCACAGGCTACATATACCTATGCTCCAGGATTTCATCCCAGCTTTGTGTATACAGATTTTCTTCAGGTGAGCTAATATCCCATTGCATTTTAGAGAACTCAGATCTGGGTACAGTGGACATCTGCGTGTCTCATAGTTCTGATAAAGCTTAGTGGGTTGCATTTTGTGCTTAGTTGATATGATACAAATGTGTTGGGACGGTGTACAGTCTTTTCTTTACTACAGCAGATCTGTTTTTTAGTTTTGATAACCAGTAGAAATACTGTTTCCATCAAAGATCTAATCACAGTCATTCACACTCAGTTAAATGTGTCTGTCTGGTGGGAAAGCAGTGCTGACACTGACTTTGCTTCCATTTTATCTCTTTTCCCCCATCCTCCCTCTTTTGATCAATCCAGCACATATGAGCTGTTGCTATGACCTCTGGTCCTGTAGTTCAACTGGATGTACTTTCAAAATAAACTACCTTCAAAAATGGGGCATCAAGGATTTTCTTGGGGTTCAGGTTTGATGTCCACATATCATATGTGGACACACACATGGACACCCACCCCCCATGCATCACATCGCTGTCATTGGTGGACCCTAGACACTATTGTAACACAAATAATAAGGACACTCTTAATTTTGCTGATTATGGCATAAATTATAGTGTTATGGGCCATGAGGAACAAAGTGGACAGGAATTAAACATGGGCAATTAGACATCCACGTGAACTTTCTTTGATAACAGAAGATGGAGCACAAGAGTGCAACATTAATTTGCTGCATGTTCCCAGAGTCTTTTGCAGTCACCCCTTCCCCATTTGTACTTAGACAATATATGAATGTAGCACAGCTGTTACCTAATAATGTGCCATTCATCCAAAATGTTTCTGCTTCCCAGTCACTGCTGTAATTAACTACGTTGCAGTAGGGTACTAGCCTCTTCAGTCTGACCCGGAAAGAATAGCATTTCCTTGGATCAAAGCCTTGCTCTCCAACACTGCAACACTTAGAAGTTCTGGACTAAGAAGGAAGGCGTATCATCGTTAATTCTGGTTTTCAAGACAGTGCTTCAGAATGCTACACTTAGTCACGGTCACAACTAGGACAAGGGATAGGCCAACCCAAAACCTCAGGACTGCATTTTAACTTCTCTGAGTTTCGAGGAATTCTCTTTCTTGACTGACTCTTCACTATTCATAGCCATTCCTCATTGTCTGATAACAACCATTATATAATGCACTATATTACAGTTGCATATTTACAGTATGCAAATACACTTCAATCCACAAAACATTTACAAGTTATATTTGAACTGGAAAGGTTTAAGTCAATAGAAATACTTAACAGCTATCTTCAGAATAAATAAAAATTCTATTTCATGGTTTTTTTTCCCTTTTTCTCTCTTTACTCTACTCTGCTTTCTGCTTTTGTTTTCCAAAACTCCTCTATTCTGAATGTATGACCTTTCCCTTAGATTGTCCTCAGCTCTTTGGGTGGCAACCAGATATAACTCAAAAAGTAAATGTTTTCTGGCATGGCAGGGATCCAGGATCCTAAAAATCTAACTGTTTTCTGCTACCAGCTATATTTGAAAATATAGAATGGGATAACAATTTGAAAACAACTCTATTTTACATTCTATGGAGATGCTACTTCCAGCTCCTTCCAATGTTGATTAAAAATGTCATGTCCAACTCACTTGCCAGTCTTTGTCAAACTTGCTTTTGTATTGAAGCTCAAGTCTCAAGCACTTCACAGCTCGCTCTGGTTTATTACAGCTTACAGTAACAGTGTCCTCTTTCCAGAAGAAGGTCACATTTTCTGGTTTATTGGGCTTTACTAGAAAAAGAGAAACAAATTATGCTATAGTCTCTTAAAAAKAAGTACTTTGCAGTTAAAATTATTGTTATTCCTTCCTTGTCGCAATGTTTCTGAGTAGTAAGCGAAGAAGGTGGACTTTCTTCTTGGAGGACGCACTTTTGTAGCTGACCTCCCTATTAAACATYAGAATGGAGCTTGACACCATGATACTGCTCACCATTCGAGTGCCACATTCAAAGGTAGATACTATCTCATGTCAGAAACCTATTGCAAGTACTTAAGGAAGGACTCCAGTCTCCTCATACTCCCTGAAATCAAGAGAAAGAAAGAAGCTTTTTCATTGGAAAGGGACTGGCAAATTCAGTACCATAGAACCTACAAGAGACACTTGTGCAGCTGCTGGAGGCTATGTGGGATATGGTAGGGCATCTGCAAAAAGCACTGGGTGCCTACCTGTGAACAACTGAATCTACCTCTCATTGTTTTCAGATGGTCCAAAGAGCATGCAATGGTTTGATCTATGTAGCTGGTTAGTCTTCAGTAATGGGAAATAAAGGGGTGAGAAGAGTGTCACCTGCTTTCTCAATCCTTCTAGTTGCCTTTTTGTATTATGAAAATTCTGCTTTCCTAAATAAAGACTTAAGTCTGATCCTTGATATTTGTGCTTTGTTACCTAACCCTTTGGAAATTCATTTTACTATCAGTGTGTGTTTAATAGCCAAAATTCAAGGATCAGGCTGCAGCTTTCCCTAATTTACCAGATATTGGTGAAATTATGAGATATAAAAGTATTCTCAAAGTTAGATGCCTTGACAGATTTTTGTTTAATCCGTTCTGCTAAAATATTATTAATAAATGCTAATGTATTTGGAATACATATATTTTTTCAGATAATTCTGCTTTGTATATTTTCTGCGTGATTTTTATCAGAAAAAATCCCTCCACTTTAAATGCTGTAACTATGTGCAATTCCAGAAGATTTTGATAAACTAATCTCACACTAGATGTGAAATACGTATTTGGGGGCAAGAAGGATTTAATAAAAACAGGAACATCATCTCTTTACTAGTAGGAGGATGTCTCTTTTACAGACTGTACCAGAGCCACTCAACTAATTTCTATTAAAATCTGATGATGGTTTTATGACAGCCTCTTTGATAAGAAGTAGTTTGCTGCCTCACATCCCATGGAAGATGGCAAAAGAATGGAAGGTTGAAAATATGAGAAAGATCACACAGCCAGCACTAAGACAAGAAACTATCAACTTTTATTCATTTTCCTGATATGAATACTGAGCAGGCCTGCACTAGACTAAGGACACCCGTATATTTTAGTATTTTCATTCTGATTTTGAAACGGTGTTTTGGGACAAATCTGACTGTCCCATGTAATCCCACTTAGCTGCAGCTGCACACAGGCTTGTGTAACTACTAATGACAGCAAGGGATGGAAATCAATGTGGAATAACTATAGTTTGGTTTTGGCACACACACTAATAACATTTTATACACCAATATAACTGATTTCTTCTCAAACTAAGGACAACTAGAGAATCAGTGAAGACACTAGGACTACCAAAGTAGTTGTGATTTTACATACTTACTATAAAAATCAGATTTTAGTATTTTAGAAAAAAACTCTTCACTTCCATTGCTGTTCCTGATAGAGATGGCAAGGGTGGGTCCTTCCGTCTTAAAAAGACATCCAGAATTATAATCTTGATCCAATAAATAGGTGGGACATGGCTTCCAAACTTTGTGCTTACCTTCATCAAATCTATAAATGAAATAATATTGGTGAATGGAACACTCTTACCAGTTAACACAAGTTAATTCCTTTTTGTTACTGTTCTTCCTTTTTTATTTCTTTCTTTTTTTTTTCTTTTTCAAATGCTCCTACCAAGGGAAGTCTGCGTATGGAATTTCTTGAAGCAGCAAATTTCATAGTGGTGTGAGGGGATTCATTACCCAAACCTCACTGACTTTCCAGCCCTGGGTTTTGATGCAGTCTGAAATTATCAAGTTTCCTTCATGTTGTTGTTGTTGTTTTCTAATAAGAGAATGACTTACTCAAACAGATGTTTTCATGAACCTGTTTCCAAGATTGTACTACTAAAACTTCTTTCACATATACCACCCAGAAAGAAAAGGGAAGATCAAGCGCTATGACTGTCTTTAACCAAAACATTAAATTTCTGTTAGTCATTAGTGACATCAGTTAATAAGGAAAATATACACACATATATGGAAAAAACACTTTCAATAGTGTAATTAGCATTAGCATTTAGCACAACGACAGAAGAGGGACAAATCTTTCATATAATGTCTGTTGTAACTGAGTGTTCAGGAGGCTTATTGATTTGTACACTTCCGTAGCGGGTTGTGAATATAGACAGGTTTCATGCTGGGTGATTAACAAATGTTAAAAACATTTTCAGGTACAGTTCACAGAAGACTCAAATGGACTTAGATATTTCACCCTCACAAAGCAAGTCCTTTAAGAAGGGAAGAACAGGTATTGTCAATACTCACGTATAAGAAAATGACACATTCTCATTGGGAAATAGTTCTCTTGCTGCCCATGTGATCTGCATCTTCTCATTATTGAAATTGATTATTGTGGTGCTGATGGCATCTTTCCAACCTGCCCAGGACATTGACAGAGAATATGATTTCAGCAGTGAGTATGAAAAGCATCCCTTGGCATTGGTAGGCAATCCGTATTTCAAAGATATGTATGCAACGGACTCAGATGATCATAAAATAAGAAGACATAAGAATATCTAAAATGCAAGGAAACAGAGTAAAATAACATACAGAAGTTGAAATTGTAGTTTCAAAATAGCAAAATGAAAGCATGCACAACACCACCGGAGAGCACCCCATGGTCCCTGGGCCAAAAGCTATAGACTGGTTCACATGTATGCAATGCATAGGGCCTATACATAGTTGAGGCCAACTTTCCCCCATAATACCTGCTAAGGAAAACTGTTTGGGAACTAATGCCACATGGAGCCTGCGTGTAAACTGTCAAAAGTTTACTATGAGAAACAAGGGACTAACACCACAGGTCGAGACCAGGTCAAGACCCATAGGAACTCAGAGCAGATCAGCGCAAGTAGATGTACTGCATATCTGATCTTTGTGGTTCTGGCCAATTCCACCTTACAGACAAGCAAGATCATTTAATGTCCTCTGACTGCATGCAGACATTATTTCCTCTCCTGACCTTCTCCTTGTTATCGCTCTTGCTAGGGACACAGGTATTTTAATTCTATGTCCATCAGGATTCCACAATTAGACACTGAAGATAAATCTGACACTGAAAAATGGAGAAATTAAGAAGGCGGAAGGATTAGAAATCCATTCTATATCAAGGAGAAGGGTAAGTTATTTATTTTGCATTCTATAAGATGTGAAATTATATTTACTTGAATGGACAAAGAGGAAGAAAATGTATTTTGAATATCAGCAAGAAACCACTTGAGGGTAAAATTTGCAGACTGCTGTCTCCAGACATGAAGTGTCTACCACTAAAAACTTTTGCTGGAATATTCCTGCCTAGCAGAATAGAGGATTTTAGCTTTGATTGCTGTCTACTTTTTATGCCACTCTGGACTTCTGAAGGGGTTTAAAGTGGAAAAATTTTAAAACTTTTCTTATGAGCTTTTTATCACATACAGTTATCCTGAATGTTCATGGGTATCAGACCTAACTATCCTCATGGTTGCTATCTTTTGCTCCATAATCAACACTAAGAATGTGAGAAAGGCATGTGGTTTCAAGTAACCGTTTTGCCTATTTTCATGGCTATATCTCTGCGTCTATGCGTTTCATGACTTCTGTAATTAGAGTTAGTCAAAACATTTTCGTATAGATATAATTGTGTTGTAACATGTTGTTTGTCAAAATCATTCAAGATACAGTTATGACAGAAATCCAAGAGACACTGGATAGATGTAGCTGCAGGTCCCTTCTACGTGATTCATGGAGCTCTGGTAAAAAAGATTCTGCTCTTACCCAAGAGAAGGACTTAAAACTAACAGCTCCTCCATCTCCTAAGTAATGCCTGCAGGTTTGTTCTGTATTGTTTTCTCAAACTGAAAATCTCATGTGTTTTTCTGAAGAATAGAGAAGTCAGTACCATTACACGCTGAAGCAAAAACAGAACTTCAAAACCTCAAAAGCTATCATAAAATGGAATTTATCCAGCCAGTTCTACCTCTGTTACAAGAGACTACCTAGCCCTTGTTTCCTAACTCCTCAAGCCCTTTGTAAGTAAGTCCCCTCAGCAGGTCTAAGAGATGATCTTGGCTTTAACTAAAGCCACTAAGAAATATGATGGCAAAGTGCCTAGCAGTGGATTCTTGGTCTGCGATTGCACTAACACACTTTAATTTTTATGGATTAAATTCTAGCATGGTTGTGCTGTGCAGTATCTAGTGTTATGCTTAGTGTAACTGAAATCCGTATGACTACTTTGACTTAGATTTTCCATACAGATAGTTAAATGTATATTTAATGCATATTTGAGTGTATAATCACGTTTTCCATCTTTAAATAAGATTAACATTATAAAAAAGAATATAAATGTTAGCAAGTGGAGAATACTGTACTGTCCTGAGATCATTTTTATGAGTATAGGATGAATCCTTTCAATTCCCTTTAGAAGCAACAAAATATGTACTTTCCATTTTTTGATAATTAGTCTGATTGCAGATATTTTTACTTTGAGAAAGAACTGCTAATGTCCATGCTTTAATTATGAAAATAAAAACAGGAAGAGTACTTGCTTTCTTAATCACATATTTTCAAGGACAATTAATTTCAAAATTAATTTACGATGCTRTTTCTATGTGCACAATAGTTTGACACAATGACAGATGGCTAAATGCTGTTTGTAGGGCATGTTTTTGAATCAATTCTCAAGTCAAACATGAACGAAATTCTTCAGTTTAATCTCAGAAGGTGGCTTAACATCTCTGCAGAGAGCTGTGCACACACGACTTCCTGCGCTTGGAATAGGCTATGTGCTAAGCAGAGAGGCATGCAGTCTCACCAGTAGGACATAACAAAGAGTGGGTGTCTGAGAGTCCTATCCTGGGCATAGCCAACTAAACCAGGCTGCGCCAGGACCCTTACCAGATGAAGGGTGCCAGCTCAAAACCCTCACTTGGACTTGGGCACCTGGGCAGCCCCACTGAAAAACACAGCAGTGATTTTTCCATTATTTGGAGGGTGGGCTCAACACTCAGTGTTTATCCCATTGCTTTCCAGCAGTGAGGTTGCAGCTGTTGGCTCACGATGTGAAAGATCTGCTTGCATTGATTTCCAGTGTTAAGCAAATGGTGCAGGTTGGGTTTATATATAAGACTTGTCTCAGGTTGTTCAGTACCATGGAGCTGCTAGTATCTGAAGTCTGAAGGGAACTGTAAAGCAAAGAGGTAACTTTACTGGTGAAAAGTAGGTGCTTGCAGATGTCAAATGATCGGTAAAGGTTTTGGGAGATCTTGTAGAATTTGCTATGAAAAATGGCTCTAATCGCTCTGAGGTGTTCAGTCAATTTGGTCACAAGGGCTGTATGGGTACAGAAAAAAGGGAGGAAGAGGAAAAAGGGAGTTTATAACCTAAATAGGCAACACCATTAAAAGAAGAGAAGAAAGGAAAGGAAAAGCTTGTTTTAAATACCTCCAAGAGGAAAATAATGCAATGCTTTATCCCTCCAAGTTCAGAGTGGTAAAATAATATTGTACTGCTTAGCCTTTCTGAATGAATTTTCTCTTATTGGGCAGTACAAATAACTGGGTTTTTTAAAATTATGTTTATGGGGAAATTGGTGAAATTAACACAGATAGCATTGGTTCATTAATTGTGAGAGAGATGACACAGAATTTGCTCATGCAAATTTTTTGTATACACCTGGGAAAAACTATGGTGCCAATATTTAGATTGAATAGGTGATGTGTGCTTGGGAAGCTCCCTGAACCTGTGACTATGTATCCCACAACCCTGACACTGCCAGCAGAGAAATAAAAATAAAGATTTTGGTAAAGTGGTAACCCACCCTTTCCTCTCTGTACAGGCCAACTCTTGAAATTCTTTTTCAGGGTGCCACATTTTCCCTCAATTCCAACGCAAAAAGGACACCAGCATCAAAACCCTGAATCCCATAAAGTTCCTTTAATGGGGTGTTTGATCTCTTCAAACTGGCAGTGGATGAGTCCAGGCGCGGTTGGCTCTAGAGATGGATAATAAGGAAACTGGGGGGACCACACAGGATTTCCACACACTAAGAAGTGGACACTAGGTAAAAGCTGAGGGTCTGATCTGACTGGCCTGTTGGAAGGCAACAAAAGTCACCAATTCATTCTGAACTTTGGACAACACTCATTATTCTCTATTTTTCAGTTATATTATGATAGCTCTATACTACTTACTAGAGGCTGCAATTCAGAGATGCACACTAAATCTTGGGTTTGGCAATGCATATTTTTTTGGATGACAGAGAAGAATATCAGTTTGGCTCCAGTCCTGCAGCGATGTATCGATGGATTTAACACTCTGAGTAGTCCACTTGACTTCAGCAGGATTACTCAGAGCACATCAACTTAACAACACATATAAATCTTTCTAGGACCAGAACCTTTTTCTGCAAAACACCTACATATTATTAATTGAAACTGGCATTTTAACATTTAAATATAAACTCCAGCAACTGCAGTTATTTATGTACTAAAATGGAAGGTAATACGTTATTAAATACTTTAACAATAAATAGAACCATTTAATAGAAATGGAACAGAAATTGTAACAAACTATCTCGTGATATATACATAGTCTTTCCTGTGCTCTAGTTTTTAAGAACTTCATAAGAAATCAGTCTTAACATAATTAACTTGCTATGTAGGACAGAAAAGGCTTTACCAATCTTTTATTATTGAAGACTGTGTTTCTAGAGCTCTAGTCAGGGCAATTTTCTACTGTGCTTTCTAATTTCATGAGTTTTGTAGCCTTTTTGAATGTGGTATGAGTTGTGTTTTGTGTAAATGTTCAGTAAACCTTTGCGTGCATCTTTTCAAATTATAGGATGTATATGTTGCATAATTCGCATTTCAACATAAAAAGATGTATAGCCTAAGTGAGGTTTTTAAAGTTTGGATTAAATCAACATCAAACCCTCTGAGGATATGTACAGGTTATCTGAAACATGGTATTTCCTTCTGATGATCTTTCCTTTGCCTTTAACTGAAAAGGTATTTAGTTTCCTTTTTTTTGTTTTTTTGAAGCTATACTTCTGGAGGCAGAATCATTCATATCTTTTGTTAATGGAAAGAGATAGAGAGAAAGAGAATAGAGGGGACCATTTCTCTCCCTTTCTTTGTGATGGAATTTTTATGAAGCCACCTGTAACACCATAGATCATTCTCAGCTAACATGCCAGCTCTTCCACAGTAATTGTAATTATTTAAAACATTCTTCTATCGATCCTAGAGGCACACAATAGGCCAAAGTAACACATTTATCATTATTCTTTGTATTATGATAATGGGTAGATGGAAAGGTCAAAAATATTATGAATAGTCAGTCCCTGGGCTAAAGAGGGGTGGTAGCAACTTTCTGTCTGAGGATGGCCTGCTGGTCTAGCTAGGTATGCAGTATGTTGCAGTGCTGCAGGACATATACCAGTGCCCTGGAGCATGAGCTTCAGAGAGAATTATCCAAGTCTACATCTTGGGTAAAACCAGAAGGAGACTGGTAGGGGTCCACACAAGTCTTTAACCTCACAGGCACTGCTGGGCACCTAGCTCTTCTGAGGACAGAGAAGTGTGGAAAATACCACTATGGTGTGTGGAGAAAGTACTTTTACAGGGGGGAAAAAAGAAATTTCCTTAGGCAATAAATTATGCAGACACAACCATGAGCAAGAAGATGAGCAAGTACATTCCACCTCCAAGCCACTTTTCAAAGTTTATTGCTGAGAAAAAATACTATTGAAGGGGAACATTGTAAAAAGGCTGACTGTCATGGAACAGATCAAAAAAGAGAAAAAGGAGAGGCAGAATGTCAATGTGCAAAGATAACAGAATGGAACATGCATGTACTGGAACAGCTGCAAGCTCATTGAAACGTAACAAAGAAGAAAAACCACTTTTGATTTCCTTACACTGATGAAACCTGATAAGTAACCACATGTTGAACTTCCACATATTGCAGCACACTGTATAGAAACTACTGGAGAGCAAGACCCAGATCTGAGCCTACAGTCTTTAGTTACCCTTAATACTACTGATCTATGAGAACAGTTTCATTTCATTAATAGGAACACATGTAGGCGAAAGTGCAACTCCTTGCGCACAAGACTGCTGAATTGAATGCATAGGACAGAGACTAAATAGAAAACCTCTTTTCAACAAAAGGAACAAGAGAGCAAGAGAGAGTTTTTTGTACACGTTTTGAGGCAAGGCATAATCCTTATAGCATAATTCTTATAACCCATCAAACTGAGAGGTTTTTTTCAGAAGATTGCCCACCATTGCTAGGCATCATGACACCTTGCATCAAATAAGCACCAGAACTGTAATTTTAAACTTTTGTTCCACAAAGTCATGCCATCAGTACAGCATGGCTATAGGTGGTTGCCATCTCAGGACAGGGAAGAGTCATGTCCCCTCACAGGAGAGCCAGTGACTCACAGGAGTGATTAACACTGGAGAATCAGGTGGTGCTGCATTGCAGAAAATGGTACTTACCATACGTACAGCAGAACAGAGAGCTGATTTATAGGTTGATGAGATGAGAGCATAACTTTAAAGTATTTCTTTCTCCTTCTAAAATGAAGGACAGGGAACTTGTGATAAATTAACAAAAGTGAAGATTAGATTATCGGTCTATGCATTGGGCTTTATGTTTGATTTCTGTAAGAATCCATTTATCTTTGGCAAACTATAAGTAATGGCATTGCAGACAAACACATGAAATAGAGATGTTCTTATATTTACATAGCCAAATAACCAGTGTTTAATGTGTTTATTAATTTTGCTGTTTAATAATATTTTTACCGTGATGCTTTCTCAGGGGCAAGACATTGCTGGGTATTTTCCCATCGTGTTCATTCTTCCAGAATACTAAGCGCTAAAGTCTTACCTGGAATCTGTTTTATCCGTCTTTGTTCAATGTGAAAGCTAATTGGTTTTGGATGCAGTCCAAAATAACTTATAACTTGTTATAATCTATGCCTTAGCCAGTAAGTAGTCCTGCTTAAAGAACAGACACAAGCTTAGCGAGTTCTGCCTTGATTTTAGAATCTTTTAATTAGAAAACTTTCATAGAAATCTGTTATCATCGTCATTACTGGTTTTTTTTAAGAATCCACTTTCATTTGTGCTAGATATCAATTTCTGTTTGGTTGATTCTTTTCACCAAAAAAAGTTCTGAATATTGTAACCTGTGAGGTAAAGTATGCACAGAAATATTTCTAACTAATATATTAATTTCTTAAATAAATGTCTGTGGATTTGAACTTACCAGGAGATTGTGACTGAGAAGCCACCAGGTTGCCCAGTGTGAAGATCATTGAACATGCTTGAAAGATGAGTCTCATGGTTGGAATGATAGAACAGACTGTGAAGAGATGAGTAATCGTAATCTCTGGACTTTACTATTTGATCACTTTATACCAGAGGCTGGAGGGAACTGGAGGAAATGACTACAGGAAATAAAAAATCTCTAGCTATAAACAAATCAGAAATGCAGGACTTCGGAATCCACACCTTCTTCATACTATATTAAGGAAAATAAAATTAATTTCTCAGAATATGAGTATCTCTCTTGTCAGCACTTTGCTTTATCTTTTCACAGCTGTATCAATCAGAGGTGACGGTAGCCCTGATTCAAATGAGGACCAGGTAGCTGTACATAGCTGTGGCTACATCTTATCATGCATGAAGACACTGACCTCAAAGTGCCCAGTGACCCGAGGGTAGGAGAGGTGCAAACAGCCTGCCTCCCCACTTACAAATCAGGACCTGTTCCTGCTAGCAGATGTTTATATTGCCATTCCACATGCCTGGTGCACCTCATCTTTCTTGGCCACTGCTGTCCCCAAATCAGGGGCAGAAGCTGTGGTCCTTTTTGTGACAGAGCGAGCTGAGCTGCTAGGGGTAGGGAGTCTATTACACAAGAGGTAGCACTAGGATTAATTTCCTCCTGTGTTACCTGGACACAATATATGCTGCTATAGCTTCCAAATATATCCCTATACCTAACATTATATATATATACACACACACACAATACCTATACCTTATTGTCGTGGTTTAACCCCAGCCAGCAGCTGAACACCACACAGCTGCTCGCTCACTCCCCCCACCTCTGGTGGGATGGGGGAGAGAATTGGGAGGGTAAAAGTGAGAAAACTCATGGGTTGAGATAAAGACAGTTTAACAATTGAAATAAAATAAAGTAAAATAGTAACAGTAATAATAATAATAAATAATAATAGAATATACAAAACAAGTGATGCACGATGCAATTGCTTACCACCTGCCGACTGATGCCCAGCCAGTCCCTGAGCAGCAATCGCTGCCCCCTCCCCGGCCAACTCCCCCAGTTTATATATTGAGCATGACGTCATATGGTATGGAATACCCCGTTGGCCAGTTTGGGTCAGCTGTCCTGGCTATGCTCCCTCCCAGCTTCTTGTGCACCTGGCAGGGCACGGGAAGCTGAAAAGTCCTTGACTAGTGTAAACACTACTTAGCAACAACTAAAACATCAGTGTGTTACCAACATTATTCTTGTACTAAATCCAAAACACAGCACTATACCAGCTACTAGGAAGAAAATTAACTCTATCCCAGCCGAAACCAGGACACTTATATATCCATATACCTAAAATTATACATAGAAAGTGAGAAATAGAACGGTGTTTTTCCTGAGATGAAACATATTTTAGAAATAGCAGAACTTAAAATCTTATAATAATCACGATTATCATGTCTAAAGACATGTTATCTGTATTATCTGTAGGTCTGCAGCAAGCTGGGCTTAGACTATGTCCACATAGTAGTGGAGCAAGCAGGAGCGGTGAAGCAGTGGGGTGATGCAGTTGGTGCTGAGGACTCAAGAGCCACACAGTGTGCATGGGGGCAACAGGGAGTCTTCCCTAGACTAGCACCAGTCCAGCCCCATGGGCTGAATGCCTGTTAGCAGTCACAGTCTGCTAGATGCCCTCCTGGAGCGCATCTTCTGGGTTAGGCTCACGCAAGAGGAACCCAGTGCTCCACTGTGTGAACAAAAGCATGGGGACAATTGGGAGATTCACTTCACAAGGATGGTCTTAATCTGAACTGACAAGTCGGTGTGGCCCTAGCCTGCTGCTCTTGTCCAGCAAGAGCTCAGGAAGACAGCCCTGAGTGACAAAGTGCTCTCTTCTCTGGGCTTGCTGGCTGCTCCCTTCATGTCCTGGTAAAGGTTTACAGTTTACTTTCCTAGGGACATGTGAAACAGGCAAGCACACCGACTCCCTTCAAATCCAGTCTCTCTCTTCATTAAGCATCACACAAAATAAGCTGCTCCATGAAAACAACAGGTAAAAATATAAATGGTAGACCTCAAGTCCTACCCCTGTTTCCTAGCTGGTYTCAAGCTTTTTCTGTGCTTGTATTGGAAAAAGTACAGGAACCTTCTTCTCATGCAGGGGCACGCTCGGGCAGATGAATGAGTTTTGATCTGGCTATTCACTTTTCTTGGGTTGGCTACTTTCACTCGCTTATCCATTGCATGTCCCAGGAAGACCTATTCAAATGTCAGTGACTCTTGGAAACCTCAGCACAACTGTCTGACACACATACAGTACTCTGCTAACTGTCTAGCCCCTGCTTTGATCAAGTTCCTCCAGGAAGGTATTAATTCCTGGAACTAAAATAACAAGCAACACAGAACTGAAATACTAAACTAGGTTGTAGGTGATGGTTAATGGAAAGCTGAAATCACTCACGGTTTCCACAGTCAGCATTGCAGAAGCCAGTGAGATAAACAAATGAAGGCAGAGATCCAAAATTCTCTGGTTCCCCAGGACATGGCAACTCCCACATGTCCCCATCTGAGTTAAAAACACATTTTCCTTCCAGAACATCTGTCTTCTTTCCTTCCAGAGCATTTGTCTTGAGTGTGATGGAGCCGAATTTGTCCCTGTCAGTTTTTTACACAGGTAAAACACACTGGACCGCAGACCTCCTTTCATTCTTTGGGGGAAAGGGGTGTGGAGAGACAACATGCAAAGAAAAGGTATCTAAAATACCTTCTGGCTTATAATTATTCTGATTTTGAGATACTGCCTCTAAAACAAGGTCTAATTCTCAAGTGACTACAGCGCATTTTCACTGACCGTTTCCTCCTACCAGGTGTTTTGGTACCTCAAGTAATTGTCCSTCCCACCAGCATCTACTTCCCTTTAAGACACTGAGGGCCTCTTGAAGTCAAACAAAATTCCTCCTTTTACTGCTTTTGAAACCAAACCTAGGGCTGAGGTCCTGGGGAATAAAAAAAATACGACGACTGGGTCAAACAAAATGCTTGCATAAAGCTGATGCACTGTTGAGCTATTTTTGCTTCTGCTGAGACAAACATCAGGTTTGGCACCTGAGGGATGTAGGGCCTGGGCACCTCCCACCTGCCCCATGCAGGCAGACACTGGCCCAACCACCTGCCTCAGGTTCTGCTTTCTGGAAGCCAGCTCTCATTACCTGGTTTGATTTTTTCAAATATGGATGATCCCAGTCCATGAACTGAAAAGCTGCCTGTGAGCCACAGGATCTGTTCTCCCCCAGTTCTTTTTCTGCCTGCAGGAGTGTAATTGATTAACTTGTCCACATCCTCTGGGTCATCGCTCCCATGAGGACAAGGATGGAGCATTGTCACAGTGTGCCCCCTCTTCAGGGTTCACACACAGTGCAGCATTGGCATCTTTGGCCTGAAAAAACAAGATCCATCCTAATATTTCAACTTCATGCAGGAACAGGGAAAGCAAAGAGTGAGGGTGAGTTGAAAATTAGCAGCCAGGTCTTGTGGTTTTGACTGCCAGCAGAGAAAACTCTTAACAAGATACCCAGAGGACAAGGACGATGCAAGTAAAGCAAGTAAATCAAAAGAAGCCCTTTTGACTTCATTTTGCACTTTGGCTCAAACTGCACAAACAGCCCTTGGCCCTCTGCCAACTCCTCCACCCATGACAGCAGCTCTCAGAGGTGGCTTCACTTGCCAGCTGCAACCTCCAGTACCCTTACTGACTTTCATCAGCTTCCTTCCTCTCTTTTTATTCCCCTTTCTATTATTTCATCAGTGGTGTAAAACAGGTCTTTGATCACCACATAGTTCAGCAAAGCAAATTGTCTCAGTTTATTTTTTCCTTCGCCTAGAACCTAAACAATCAATAGCCTGTGAGTAACTTCCATTTAATGTTATTTACTTACTCATGACCTTGGTAACAAACTCCACAAAAAGCCCTGCAAAATAGCAGAGATTATCTCTTTTTTGCAATTATGATCCCTTGTAATTTTTAGCATTAACAGTAAGTGATTTCAGTGTGCTTCAAGTGGGTGGGATAAAGGGAACAATGACCCATTTATAGAAAATAACGAGTCCCATCACTCCATGACAAATCAGCTTAGTCAACTTGAGTCAGCGCAGCCTGTTCTTCTGACAGGAGAACCTGGTTCTCTTTTGTAATATGCCGCAAAGTGCATGTGTAAAGACCTCTACTGTACTTTTTGGGCCCATCTTCCACCCATGGGCAAAGCTTAGGGGATTAATCCTCAAGGGTCCCTGGCATTCTTAAAATTCATGCTCCTGTGCAATCACTTTAAAAAGTATCACTTGTTGGTCTTCCCTTGCATCACCATGGCTGGGCCTGTCCCAGCCTTCTTTATGAATGACAGGAAAGCAATGGGGGGAAAAAAACAAGCGAAGATGGCAGGAGGTCTGTGTAGATAAGCAAGGAGCTCCTATCTGAAATCAGACATGAAAAGGAAATGTACAAGAGGTAGAAGCAGGAGCAGGTGACCTAGCAGTATAAAGCTGCTTTTCGATCTTGCAGGGACAGGGTTAGAAATGTCAAGGCCAACGTGGAGTTGAGTCTGTTAAGGGATGTGAAGGGCAACAAGAAAGGATCTACAAGTACATAAACAGTAAAAGGAAGACTAACGAAAACATGGGCCTGCTGCTGAATGAGGCAGGGGACTTGGTGACAAATAACCCAGAAAATGCTGAGGTACTCAATGCCTTTTTTGCTTCAGTCTTTACTAGCAAGACCAGCCTTCAGAAATCCCAGGCCCCCGAGACCAGAAGGAAAGTCTGGAGCAAAGAAAACTCACCCTTAGCGGAGAAGGACCAGGTTAGTGAGCACTTTAAAAAACTGGATGTACATAAATCCATTGGGCCTCACAGGTTCCATCCATGAGTGCTGATGGAGCTGGCAGATGGGAGAGATTCCTGAGAACTGGAAGAACACAAACGTCACTCCTATCTTCAAAAAGGGGAAAAAGGAGGACTGGAGAATTACAGGCTGATCAGCCTCACCTCAACCCCTGGGAAGGTGATGGAGCCGCTAAACCTGGAAACCATTTCCAAATACATGAAATCATGCTCAGCCAACCTGATAGCATTATACAACAAGGAGTCTGTCCTGGTGGATGGCGGGAAAGCAGCGGATACTCTTTACTTTTACTTTAGTAAGACCTTTGACATTGTCTCCCACAACATCCTCATAGACAAGTTGACAAAGTATAGGTTAGATAAGAGTTGAGGTGGATTGAAAACTGGCTGAACTACCAGGCCCAGAGTGTTGTGATCCATGGCATGGAGGCCAGTTGGAGGCCAGCAACTAGTGGTGTACCCCAGGGGTTGACACTGTGGCCAATACAGGTTAACATTTTCATTAATGACCTGGATGCTGGGACAAAGTGCATTCTCAGCAAATTCACAGACGATAAAAAAACGGGAGGAGTGGTTGATACACCAGATGGTTGTGCAGCCATTCAGCAGGACCTCAATAGGCTGGAGAGTTGGGCAGAGAGGAACCTCATGAAACTCAGCAAGAGGAGATGCAAAGTCCTCTATTTGGGGAGGTATAACACTGGGCTCCAGTACATGCTGAGGGTTGACTGGCTGGAAAGCAGCTCTGCAGAAAAGGACCTTGGTGTCCCAATGAACAACAAGATGAACGTGAGCCCACAATGCACTGTAGCTGCAAAGAAGGTCAACAGCCTCCTCAGCTGCAGTAGGCAAAGTGTTGCCAGCAAATCAAGGGACGTGAGTCTTCTTCTCTACTCAGACCTGGTGAGACACATCTGGAGTGCTGGGTCCTGTGCTGGGCTCCCCAGTACAAAAAAGATATAGAGCAAGTCTAGTGCAGGGCCACAAAGATAATTAAGAGACTGGAGCACCTTTCATACAAGGAGAGGCTGACAGCCTGGAGAGGGCTCAGGGGGATCTTATGCATGTGTATAAATAGCTGAAGGGAATAAAGACAATGGACCCAGACTCTTCTCAGTGATGCCCACTGACAGGACAAGAGGCAATGGGCAGAAATTAAAAAAGATGAAATTCAGTCTGAACACAAGAAAGCACTGTTTACTGTGAGGGTGGCTGAGCACTGGCACAGGTTGCCCRGGGAGGTTGTGGAGTCTCCATCTGTGGAGATATTCAAAACCCAACTGTACACAGTCCTGGGCAATTGGCTCTATTTGACCCTGCTTGAGCAGGGGGATTGGACTAAATGATTTTGAGAGGTGCCTTCCAACCTCAACCGTTCTGTGATGTTGTGAAAACACAGGAAATGTCACACCACTTTGCATTTACACATCTGAAGTATTGGAGTTCTGGTACGTCCCTATCCCCATTTTCCAAGGATGTGGTAGAGTTAGAAATGAGAGAGAAGAGCTGCAAAGTCAACCAGAGGCAGGGAGCAATATTTGTAAGAGGAAAAAAATTGAGAGAAAGGTGCTTTGCAACTTGGAGAGAAGATGAGTGAGTGGAGAACTGATAAAGGTCTAGAAGTTCATGAATAATGAGGTGGTAACTAAGGAGTGACTGTTTGCCTTTTCTCACAGCATGGGACTTCCTGAAAAATGAAGCTATGAGGCAGCAAGATTAGAATAAACATCAAATAACACTATTTCTGAAAATATATCTTCAAACAATGGAGTGTGCTCCATAGTGAGCAATTGCAGCTTGGCAACTGATACTATATTTTTGGTAGGTCTAGGAATGCTGACACGGCCAACACCACTAAGCATGAAATAAGAGTCAGGAGACAGTGGGTGAAAGAGGAAAGAGAGAGAAATGTCACTTGTCTGTTCACAAGAATCAGAAGCTGACATGATTAGAGGAGGTATGCTCTGGAACCTGAAATTTTAATCAGTATGGATAAGAAAGAGGAACAAATTGCACAAAGTGGGACCTAGTCATAGATTTTAATATCATATTATGACGAAGAGATCTGACTTCTTACGTATGAAAAAACGGTCAATTTTATCCCATAAATCCTGGACCGGCAATGCGGGCATATTCAGTGCCTAAAACTCAACATTCACATATCTCTTTCTCTGGACAGATCTGCAACTGTTACATCCAAGCAATGTGTGTGGAGAGTCAAATTAAAACCTGACTATCTTAAATTGGCAGGCTGATCTCTCCCTTGCAGGAATTTGCCCTGAAGTAGTAAAGTAGGGATTGTTCTACATGAAGCAATGATTAACTTGTGTGTGTGTGCAATAACATTGCCTTTCTGGCTTTAAAATGCAAGTAAGCTTAATTACAGATCCCATACATGATTGCACTACAGAGTTTTATCACTAAAGAGGACTGAAAGTTTCCTCCTGCTTTGCACTTGTTTGCATGATATCATTACTATCTGCCCAACAATACTTGTTTTCTGAACTTACTGGAAACTTTGAGCTTTCATTCATTCTCAGGCATTGCCTGTTAGCTGGTAGTAGTCACAATAAGCAAGCATTCAAAACTGTGAACTCACCAAAAATACTGCAGAGAGCAGTGTGTAAAAGTCTGATCTGCAGTCATTTGTACCAGCGCCATTCTCATTCAGCACTGTCCTCTACCTGCCTGGTACTCAATTGCCACTAGTGACAATACCTATGCCAACGGAAGCATAACTTTAAACCAGACTCCATATGTACTGCATCAGTAGGTAAAGCTGTCTCACACAAAATTATTTCAGAAGGTCATTATTAAAGCTGGAAAGTGAAGTATCCCAAAGTCAGAATAGAGAGCGATGTATAAGCTAAACCCTTTATTCAGCTCCTTTTGTCTGCATACTGCATACAACTTAAACACAGAAAGATGAGTGCAGAAAGCAGAAAGAAGCTGCTTTTTGAATGGATCACACCTGGATCATGAAGGAGTCTTTTATGTGTAGGACCCAGCTTGATGTGCTAAAGAATATGAAAGGTATGTGCTGAATGAATCTGGGTGCTACAGAAATAAAGAGGAGGATGTCCTGATAAGGATGGTCACATGCTGTGCAGGACATTTATCTACACATTGGAAGTTCTTCACTTTGATAAGGTCTGTTACTGACATTAACAGCTCCCATATAAAATTTAAGTCCTTACCTAAAAGAATAAGCATGCTTAGCCATTGCAAAAAATCTATCAGCAGAAATATTTCACTGTCAGCAAATAACAAAAGTTAGTCATTAAAAAATAGAATAGAATAGAATAGAATAGAATAATTTCAGTTCAAAAGGACCTTCAGTGATCATCTAGTCCAACTGCCTGACCAATTCAGGGATGACCAAAAGTTAAAGCATGTTATTAAGGGCATTGTCCAAATGCCTCTTAAACAATGACAGGCTTGGGGCATCGACCACCTCTCTAGGAAGCCTGTTCCAGTGTTTGACCACACTCTCTGTAAAGAAATGTTTCACAATGTCAAGTCTGAACCTCCAAAGGAAAAAAAAAAGAGAATATTTTGGCTGAAGTTAAGCATCTTTAAAAAAAATCAGACACAAGCAAGCACCCGATATAACATAAAAATTAAGAATTAACGGTTCAAGTTATGAAGTCCTGAAACATTATAAGCAAAAGAAAACATTTTTAATGGATAGTATACAATAATTTRCATATTAGAAGGGTTTACCTGTTTCATTTAGAAAAAGTCTTTTCATTGTTCCAGTCAATAGTGCATGTTTAATTTTTTACCATATTACTTTGTTAAATTTCATACCTGCCATGCGTATCCTTAAAAATACTTGTAATAAGCACTACGTTTTTGTTCTTAGTATTATGCTTTTATTTTCTGGGGAAGAGAATAATAGAACTATAAATTCAGGGATGCAACTGAACCCATTTCTCTTTTTGCGACATCCTCAATTTTTGGAGTCTTTTGCGCCAAATGGACACCTGACAGTCAGTTACACTTCTATTCTCTTTCTCTTTTCCCATCTACTTACATTAACATCACGTGTGGGGTCCTTCAACTATGAGTCAAAATATTGCCCTAGTCCCACATCTAAACTGAAAAGATGGCAAAGCAAATTTTACCACATGGTCTATAAAACAATCTATAGAAGACGGAGGGGTAGTTGTGTACAAGTGCATTTGTGATATCTTTTGATTACATAATCCTTAAGATTATCTAAGATTAAGATCCTTAAGATTCTAATAATACACATTAATAATAATAATTAATAAGACTATGTAATTATGTAATTACAGCATTACAGTCCTGTAATGCTAGGAAAGACTATAGGCTAAAAATAATTCCTGTGACTTTCAGTTACTCTTCTTTGAAGAAGTCTGCTTCTTCCATCTCCCATTATTGAATATTTTGACCTGTTTTAAAATTTCTAATCCTCTGGCACATTCCTTTGCAAAATACCAACACAGCTTCCCTTGCTCTTTCCTGGTAAAAGGCAGAGCTCCTGTCATCCTGGAACAATCTTGAGTTGCAGGCAAGGGGCTTTATTCCTGTTTCCTAAAAGGGTAAAGAAGCTGAGAGGAATGCAACCTGAACTGGCGGTCAACATATATATGGGACAAAGATCTGACTTACTAAAAAATACATAAACAATAATAGGTAGGAAATTATGGTGGGTTACATGGGAGAGGAAAGGAAACCTAAATAATCATTTGTAACCTGTAAGAAAAAATGTTTTTATTAAAGTGAGTATATCCTCTCTGTGTACCTTCCAGACATTTGAAAAAAAAAAAAAAAACCAAACACAAAACAGAGGAGAAAATAAGCATCCTCAAACTAGCCACCAGTGTTTCCACTGTTAAAAAGAAGGAGCAGGTAATGGAGCCAATACCAAACCAGTAATCTTTCCTTCTCCCACCAAAAAGCTATTTCATCCCGTCTATCTCATTTCTCCCCAAGTCCTCACCTGCTGCACACAGCTGGCAGAAGACCACACCAGGAATACATCAGGGCAGTAGTTAATTGTTCAGAGTTTGAACTATTTTGGAATACATCCAGCAAAACTTGCAAGGCAAATTGGTGAAACACCTCTTAGAAATCGTAGGATGAACAGAGAAGACCCGGGGGTTAAACAACCATTTTGAGACTGGTTCATAGCCTGTCCCGTGAGTTACTCACTGGCTGGGGCTGCACTACTGAAATCCTGGCCTGCCTTTCAAAGTATGAGAGAAATAGCATCGTTTCTGAAAATAAACTTTTATGTCCCACACATGAGGAAACTGTGCACTGACTTATTTATTGCAGATTCATAACTATCACTGTCACCATTTTAGCTTCTGGAGCCCATAATGGCATTCAGTTCTCATTTAGCCAGTTCATGTGAAAATTAACTTTAATGGAAGTTAAGATGTTAGCAAGGGTAAGGGAAGGAAAGAATAAGATTTCTTCTTGATTTTCTTCTGCGTTTGTAGAGAACAAATACTCATCCCCAAGGGTGCCGTGTGAGGGATGAGCCTGCTAGGAAAGCAGGTTGACAGCCCAGAGTGTTTTGCCTGCAATATGCAGATGGTCGCTAGGGCACGAAGAAGACGGGCAGGAGACGGGTATCGGGCAGGCGCTGATTTCATGCTGGTGTTCTTGTAAGGCGTTGCAGGCTCTTGTGCGTACTGGTGAGTCCCAAATGGTCGGGAAACTCCATGAAATGCACCCTGGAATTTCCAGCTGGCTTCCCTCCCCCTCCTCCCTCCACTGCTGCAGACATTGATGGGGAGGAGATAAGGACGAAGTTTAAGAGCTCTTCCGGAGAAGCATCTGCACATGCAGTTGTATAGGAGATACCGAAACTAAGATAAGAACATTAAGAATGATTTTTTCCATACTACTTTAGCTTCTTATGAATGCAGTAGTTTTCAGGCATTATGACAAAATGCAGTTGTTGAATTTTTCAGCTGCTGAGTGCCAAATTTGACACTCTGAGTCAAATGAGATTAATGAGATAGACCTGTTTTGTTGTTTACAGTTGTTTGGGCTTTTCATTAGAAGAGGCCAAGTGACAGATGATTCCTGCTGCATCTTCTACGGCTGCAATGATGCGAGCTACAGCAATAGCAAAACCAGTGCTTATAACCTTCCAGCTAGTAGTTCATTTCAAGAAACTGGGCTCCAGTTACAACATGCACTGACTTACCTTGAAAAAAAAACCCCACCAGATTTCACCTGTGGCTTATTTGAAATGCTGTTGGTGTTTCAACAGCTTGCCAGTGGAGGGTGTGTTGAAACAGGTTAAATGCTTTCCACACTTACTGTCTGTGCTCAACTGTTAACAGCAAACCTTTGTAGTATCTGGAACCAAACTTATTTAAGAAAAAATAAAAATCAACTGATCAGTGTAAAATAATGCTAGACTGAGTAGTCAGTAATCTCAGGATGTACTGAGATGACTGCAGATTCTTATCTTTGAAAAGCGTTCTAATCCTTGTGTCAGGTATTTGTTTTGAAAGATGCAGGTACCACACTCATTTCATTCATCAGGCAGTTTATTGCATTGGCTTTTTTCCTTTTTTAGATAAGATTGACTCTTCACAAGAATAAGCTATCCAAAAATTGAAGCATAATAACAATTTCATTCTTCTGAAACTACTGAGCAAAGACTTCCAGGAACATAGGATTTTATTTTCAGAAGTGGAACTGATCTCCGTTGGTACTTTCTTTTTGAGAATTTTTATTTGCTTTTTCAAATCACTACATTTCTTTTTCCACATGGAGTTTGACTGAGAATCAGCATTTTTCACCTCTAACATGCCTAAATTCAATCACAGAAAGATCTGCAAAGCTGGTACTTGGAATTGCGCCCTGTGGACTTGTGATGCACTGAACGGTTCATTCTAGTTTTCATAACAGATTAAATCTCTCATGAACCGACTGAACTTGCTACTCCTGAAAACTCCCACATTCCACCATTGTTGTTGACACTGTCCTAAAAAAATTGCAGACTGCAATTATTGTTTGAATATATTTTAATGCTCTCGAGTTTAAATCTTGCACAAAATCTGATAACATCAAAGATATTTTGAACAGTTTTCCCTTGACCTTGAAGTCAGGTATTGAGTTAATTTAAATTAAGATTAAAATCAACAAAGAATTTAGGTCAGTTACAGGGCAATGCAGGAATCGGAATATGAGAGCAGGGGACCATGACGGGGAAACATGTAGGGAACAGAATCTCCTTATGTTGATCTTGCTACCCGGAGAAAAATACACCTTGGTCACAGTGGTGGATTTGTACCTCTCACTGAGTCAAGGAAATACAAACAGATCCTTTCGTGCAAATAGCACCTGCACTGCACTAGTACCATTTGCTACAGATAGCAACAGTCCTTAATTTTCCAGGACTTTGAACACTAGTGGGTTTTGCTAGAGTATAAGCTTTGGGAAGAGGAATTGAAACATACTTAAAATTTGGAGGACCCTGAGAAGAGCTGTAGATTAGCTGTAAAAGTTAATGTGTTTTATCAGGAGAGGGTTTACTCCGAAGATTGTTATCTGCAATGAGCAGCAAGCAGGGAGCAGAGATCCCTGATGTCGCAGGCCAGGAAGGCACCTACAGCATGTCACCTGAAAAGAGAGATAAACAAGGCCTTTAAGTTTTGTGCTTACTCTAGGAAGATAGTATTGTTTATTTTCTTCACTTCTGCCAATTCTTTTATAAGCATCAGCTATTTTGAATGTACCCTCCAGAATAGACGTATTTTGACTTTAACTTAACCTGCATTTAGTGAAGGGTGATTTCGATCTGACTAACGAGTACTTTTCACACAAACCTGCTGTGATTCTTAAAACGAGCAGACAAGGCACCCTAGCAAGTGCCCAGCTCTCTGAAGCATTGCTTAAGGCTGTCCAAGGAGGAGCAGAGGCTCTTCTACAGGAGCAGGCTGGCGTGAGAGCTGTCACTGCARGGATCAAGAGAAATCATGTCTTCCAATGATGTGCAATAGCCAGGCAAGCCTCCAGCATTTGGCAAGCTAAATGGAAACAGGTTTGGACTCTAGTGGGTCTCAAAAGGGTTTTAATAAACGAGAACAACTGAAAATTTGGTTCACAAGCCAGCCCGGTTTGTTCTAAACTAACTGAAATATCAAGAATAAGATTTGCTAATTTTCACAAAAGAAACATGAAATTTGAACACTTTTTATAACTTACCCCAAGAAATTGTGTCCCCCATATGTTAAAAATGGGATGGTTTAAGGCTTCCCAAACTGCACACACATCTTTCCACATTGTGTCAGGGGCAAGGCAGTTTTTCGATTGCAAACACACAAAATAAAGTTATTTGTGTCTTGCAGTCAGCACAAGATGAAGAACAAGCCGATGGTATCATCTGGTTTTGGTCTGTGTTCCTGCCCAGCCTGTTTCTTGAGTTTTTAGATTTGCTCTTCCACATGTACCTGTCTCTCTGCAGTAATAAGCATGAGCAAAGATGGGTGCCAGATGACCTAAATGTGTGAAAATTTAGGGTGCAAGAATTTAAGCTTTCTTCTGTTTTTTCCACCTGATGTTCTTGACATGGTGCACCAGGAAAGAAACTGCCAGGGTGTCAGCAGCAGCCAGAAAGCACTGCTGGCCTTTTCCTCCTGCACAGTGAAACTGCCCCATGTTTTGCCACCTTCCACATCAGCAGCTTCTTCTGGTTATGGGTCAGCATTGTGACCAGTGCTTCATTTGACTCGTGTATAAGGAGATGGAGCATGCACATCAGCAGCAGCCCTAAAACCGACTGCACTGCTTTTAATACTAGAATAATATATTCTGGACTTTGAGTCAGATTGTACTGTCAGAGTACCTGGGTGCCCAAATGGAGCCAAGTGAGAATCAACTGGGGTAAACAATAAATATTCTTTAAATATATAAGGCATATTAAATGAAGAACTCTAGCTTTTGAACCTGAGATCAAAGAGCAGGAACTTGAGTTTCCCAGACACTGAAGTGACAAATACATAGTCTTGAATTTTTCAGTTAAAATATTTTTGCTCAAAAGAATAATGGGTGTGGTTAGTAAAACTAGATAAAATTAATTAAAAATAATTCAAAGGTGCTCCATAATAGCAGCTAGAGCAACAAGAAGAACATGCCTTTATATTTGGAAGTTTTCTCACAGCTCCTTCTTTTAAGTCTTATCTTTCTACATTATTCACATTTGTAAAGTAACTCTAATGCTATTGGTATTATTCTTTCCATCTTTTTAATCTGCAGAGTAGATATATTTTGTTGTTTTCTTCCCATTTAGTTGCAGTCCCAGATCGCAGTGCTCCCTTACTAACTTTGGAACTTACTCAATACAGGAGAAAATCAAGCATTAAAGGCCATTTAATGGGATGAAATGCAGGAATTTACAGCCCTGAAGGTGTCTCTAGACTGGGAAAATAGCTGTTCAGTATGAGCATGCAGCTGCATCTGACTCCTCCAGCCGTGCATAGCCCTGAAGATCATATAATGAAGATGTGACTCCCATATTGGTAAATACATATTCCACTGTTAATTGGCTTTTCTGTTTGAGGTGATAGGAGAGCTCATGCTGAGGTTTTTAGCCAGCTTCCTAAAAGCTGCAGCTAGAACTTGCTGTCATAATGAACTGGAAGACACCATAGTTTACACTTTCAGAATTGCAATCCATCCTAACCTCCTGTGTATGGCAATAGGAAGCTCCATTTTTGTGGGCAATCACCTGTTTGGTGCTGAGCACCTTCCGCACAGAGCAGTACGAAAGTCAGCTGCTGACAGGACAAATCGCTCTCTAATAATGAATCACTGTGGGAAATAAAATATGCCAAAGCTGCTACCCAGTAGTGGGCAGCTTCTGTATCGCGCTCTGCAGCTCTGTCACAGGCAAGGAGGAAAGAAGGAGCATTATATATCACTCTAACTGCAAAGATCTTTAATGCTCTCCTGGTGTTTTTATGCTCTTGAGCATGTCTAGTTTATAAAGAAACTATACATCTGTATGTATAGTTTCTATATAAATAGGTACATAAATACACGCATATTTGTATTCCATAACAAATTATTGCTATACATACATATGAACATATATACACTCATATATATTTTATTATTTTACCCTGGGATGAATCAGACACTTATCGTTTGTATTTCTAGATCTAATGAAATCAGATTTTAAAAGTGACTTCAGTGCACCCATCAAAATATTGCATAATCAATACCCTCTACTGTCCTGGAAGACTAACCTGGCAGTTAGTCTGCTTTCCTTGCTCACTCCCACTTGTTGGGGTTGTTCTAGTTCATATAAATTATACACACACAGAAAATGAGAGAATTCACATAGCAGGTGGAGTTTCTGTCTACGCAGAGGTACCTTCAGATGATTGACTCCATACCTTAAGCATCACCGATTGAGCCCAAATATGACCTTTTTTCCATAGGTTTAACCAGATGGTTAGCGCTAGCTGGTGAGTGTCCTGACTTACTGACTGCACCAGTCCCAGCCTCTTGGGGAGCTCCCAGGGAGGCATCGCCGTCCACTGGCACCAGCCTCTGCCCAGTGCTCCTCAGGACCCCATCCAGTGTGGGTCCAGGAGCAGCTCTGGGAGGGCGAGAGCTGCAGCTCTGCGCTCAGGCTTCAAACAAGCTCTTCTGCAGGAGAACACAGCCATTTGAACACGCGTCTTTGAGGGTGAGAACAGGACTGAACTGCGTGGGGCTAAAGTCCTGCACAGGCTTCTTAAGAGAAAATAGCATCTACTTAAGTTAACACTCTGCTGTCACTAGTTAAGATAAGATGTTGGACTAATGAGTAGCAGCTTCATGGATCTCAAGCGGTGATGCTTCGAGGAATACAGGGAAATAAAATGGCTTGGAATGCCTGAGTAACTGAAAAGTTGAAAACCAGCTAAATTTTAAAACTGAACATTTAAGTTCATGCAGAGCTGAGCTGAGAAGTGTGATATAGCCAGGCTCAGGCATCAAAAAAGCTGAATCAGCTCTAGCTGTCCCATCCTAGAGACACAAGCAAGGCTACAGTTGCCTGTGTTTCACCTTGTTAAATTACTCTAGTGCTCTGCTTTCCCCCTGTATTATGTTCCACAATGAAAAATGGAGCACAGCTTCCTTTAACTTGTTCCATCAATAAGGGGTTCAGTCTTTTTTTTAAAAAAAAAATACTGTATTTATTCAATTAACAAACAAAATGCATATGAAAAACATTATTTAAACTTATATCTATTGAAATTATTAAAATATTTAAATCACCAACTGTAAACCTTTCAGAAGTGAAAATGTTAATTTCTCCAAAGTTCCAATTTCATTAAATGAAAAATTAAATCATAATTGCAATAACATATTTAAATGGTTTTTAATTAAAAAATAGCAATAAGAATGTTGATAACTGGGAGGGCCAAATACATAGTCATCAACAATGTCACCTAGGTTCAGAGAAAAGTTTCCTTTTCAGAAGGTAGCCATGCCTGGATGAAAACGCTTCAGCTTTTGCTTATTGAAAATTTTAGGCCACTTTGAACATACATGAAAGAACATAAGCACTGTTTAGCTGACACAGGTGGACACAGGAACCCTATCCCTCTCATGGGACTAGTTGTTCACAACCTTCTACAGACCTGATTACAGAGCAGAGAGTTAAAGAAAGTAAAAATAAATAAATAAACACAAGCAAATGCACAAAAATGAAGACAATCACCGTGGAAGTAAAATACTTTTAAAGGGATAGGAAAAGATTATTGATTTAGAAACTTATGTTGTGTCTCTGTTTTGCGTTTGGGTTTCAAATGTCTTCCAAAATACACTCATGATTTCATGCATAATCAGTGTGACATGAAATTACAGTGACTGCTGATGCAAACGAGGTAATTGTGCATGCCAATTATGTGTTACATGCCTGTTGCATTGTTTGAATAAGCAATTACTGAATTTATAGAGACAAGCATGTTAACTAGGAATGCATATTAGGCACATAATTACCACCACTTAATTCAGAAAATCAGGCAAAGTAGAATTTAGCTGGGGGAATGGTTATGAAACTTGGCATTTTTCCTAGGCATAAAATTCTAGTTTCATTATATGAATTTCTTGCATTTATACCAGCTTATGCCCCAAAGTGATTTAGAAAATTAAATAAGCTCAGTAAAATCAGACACGTGCCTAACTAAGCATATGAATGGTCATTTTGATTACTTTGGCACTCCTCAAGTTTTGTGTGCAAATCTTGTGGAAGCAGAATTATCTGTGGAGAGCTGTTAATTTTCTACTGAACTTTGGTTGCCCCACTGGCAGATTAAGCAGTCCCACATACTGTAGGGCAGAGGAGGGAGTGAAGAGCCAACCCACTGAAACCGAAATTTTAGCCAGAGCGATGCCTGATGGTTTCTACCTTCAGATGCTTGGCAGCCTTAGGTTTCTAGGCTGCATTTTTATGCCCAATCTGAGAAGTGCTGTCAAGCGGTACCGTGACACCACCTGCACAGTGGTGATAACTCCCAGATCATCCAGAGTCTTTCAGAGTGCTTTGACCACTGGCTGGTCTGGATGGACTCATCGGTGATTTCTAAGTCTCAAAATGGCATGCATATGTAAAACCTCAATTCTGTTATAGCATTTGCTGCAAATGAAGCCATAATATGCATTTGTCAACTTGAAAAGCAAAAGTTTGTATTTAATTGTTCCTCTTGGTGGCTTTGTCTGTAGTCCCAATGCTAATTAGGTATCTATAATCCTTAAACAGAAATGTCAATATAAAGGGAAGATACAGACCAACTTATTTTATAACTTTGTAACCTATTTATATATCATAGTTTATAAAATAGTTATTTTATAATTATTTCAAATGATACACTATATCATTTATAAACATTCATAACTATTCCAAGTGATAAAATCAATAATTTAGTACTCTTTAAAGAACTCTCAAATGAAGGCCACCAAACTGGCAAGATATCTCTTCCAGACCCAGTCTCACAAATTTGTTTTTTCCTACTGAGGATGTATCATTCATTTCAATTGAACTGCTTACATGTGTAAGGCTATGTGTGCAAGTCATGAGGATAAGTCATGTATTTAGGAAATTGCCTGGAGGTCCTGATTATAGCTGAATTATTTGGGCTATTAGAAGTTTATATTTTTCATGTTTGTAAAACCAAGAAAATATGTTGGCAAAAACTAACTCCCTGGAATATCTAACAAGGTGGAAGGATTTGGGATCAATCCTTTAGCCCCCATGGAAAGCTCAGCAGAGGAGGCTTGAAGCATATCGCCTAAGCTGTCCACCTTTCTGCCCCAGGTGTTGACAACATATGCTCCAGCATTTCAGCACTTGAGATTCATGTTGCATAATTATATTTGGAACTGCTGGGCTCCCAAAGATGTGGAAACAATCTAGTTCTCTCTTTAAAAACAAAGCAAAACAAAACAAAGCCAAACAAAACCCTCAAAACACTCCGCCTTCCCCTCTTCTTTCCCCTCCTCTCCCCTCGCCTATCCCCAAAGAAAAACACATTGGGTCTGATTAGCTCAAATTCTAACTCCATCTGTATGCAAATTAAAGGAAACAACGAATCACCCTGGCTTCCCATGATTTCAGAAAAGAGTAGTCATCTATTTTGAGTTTCTTCAACAGTCAATCTCTTTTATTCATTCAAGTTCATATTTGACATCAGTTCCCTCTCTTTATGACAAGGTTTAAGACCTTATCACTTCCTCCTGTGTACATCTCTTTTCACTACAACTTTCTGATGAACATACATACGTTAAACCCATAGGAATTGTTTGCAACCTCTGTGCAGCCTTAGGATTGCTGCGTCCACTTCAGACTTGTAAAAGGTTTGTGTGCTTAAAAGCTTCTCTCTGTTTTTTCCAGGTCTGTGAGTTGCTTTCATAAAAGGCAATGCCTTTCCTGACAAACCTTGTGTCACTGCACATTCCTGTATAGACCTAACAAAGCATTTTTAATATTAAAATGTTCCTATTAAAAATGGGAGTATGACAGAAATGATTTTTTTTCATGGGTAACTGCCATTTTTCTTACTTTTCTTATAGAAAAATGACAAATGAAATCTAAAAATGCTTTTTCTTTTTTTGACAACATTTTGCATTGGTGTGTTTTTCACAAAGACAGAATTGTTTTAAATGTGAAAGATCTGATTTCAGGTAAATCTTCTGAACACTTGTAAAGTGCCACTCTGGTAAGTGTATATATACACAGTATATAGTTTTTGGTTTTGTCATTTGGCAGCTTTTCCAGACTGGGTTTTGGTTAGAGAAGTTCAGGCATCTATGTTTACTCAGCAGTGCTACCTTCATAAAAATACACAAGGATTACATGTAAACATCTGCCTCTTGCTTGATTAAGATCTCTGGTTAGTGCTGTCTCCTTATTTGTAGTCATATATCTTAATTAGTTCTAAATCGTTAAAAAGTACTATTTCAGGTAATAGAGAAAGTAGCAAAAATTGAAATGCTTAATGAAACTTATGTTTTTTCAATGTCTTGAGGTTTCACAAACCCCAGACTTCTCTTTTACATACTACCGGTTGATGCAGAATTATGTTGATTCCTGTCAGTCTTGTGATGTTTTACAACTTCTTCCATCTGTTCTCGAGTGAACCCTTATATGTAAAAGTTTATGAACATAAAATTGCAAAGGAAGGTTAACTTCGCTCATTCAGTCTTTCTTCTGGTTTGAGTTTTGAACAAAAATACCCAACCAACTGTAACCTGAACTATTTGCCTGTTTGTTTCAGCCCAAGAGAGTAAAATTCAACTTTTTCGGAAGAAGAAAAATGTGGTAAAAATTCAACACCATAATTTTTTTCTTATACACATTTTTTGTTTCCGTTGTAATAAAAAATGATAGTAATCCTATTTTTTTGAAGTCTACACTGGAATTAAATATTTGTATTTTATGCCTAATGTTTTAATTATTTCAATTTTTTTTTTACCACATACTTTATTTAATAAGATTTCATTTCTTTGCTTTCTTTCCCTTGTGGATTAGAGGTGAATTTCTAGTACAGTGGAAACTCCTAACATCTACCCACCATGATTTACTAAGAACTCCTACGTCACGTTCATCCATCTGAAATTTTGGGGTGTCCCTAAGAGTGATGCTGTCTCAATACTCAACAGTGCTGGACACTTTGTGACAGTTTTTTATCCTGTCTGCCATTAGCTTAGTCCAGTACACCAGAATGGGATATAATGGCCTGGGGAGACCTTGGGCTCTCTGCAACTGTGGAAGACTTCGTAGTGGCAAAGCAAGCAGGGAGATAAATGGACATTTAATGTTACTCCCTTGCACTGACCAAATGGCTGCCCATCATACAACTAGCTAAAGATGTTTCTGCTCCCTCAGGCCCCAATTTACCTGTATTTCTGGAAAATTGTATCAGAATCTCAAATTTCAGAAGGTAGTGTTCTGTTACTCTTATTTGTGCCACAAGTAGTACTGAAGCTTTAAAGCAGGTCTTGATGGGACAGCTGCTCACGTGTGGAGGCGACAGTTAAGAGACTTACTTATATACTCCGTAGATGATCTTCCTTCAGTAAAGGGGACGGAGATGCAGTTCTATACTGGAGATCTGGTAATCCTCTGCCCTCAGGGAAGAGGATTTTGCATCAGGGAATGTGGTTCATGTCGTTCATCTTTTGCTATCTGAGCTATTAATAACAAAATGTTCTTGTGCCTTTTAATGACTAATTACACTGATGATTCCCTGTATCTAGAAGAGCAATCACCCAAAAATACTCTAAAAGAGTACTGTATGCTTAAAGCAGTGTGATATCTTAGATCACTGTTTCTAGGTAGAGTTTGGATCTTTGTCTATTTTTTCACAAATATCAGTTATTTTTGGGCTGGGGGCACTCTTCAGCTAGGACGTCTTCTTGCTTTGTTGCCGTATGATCCAGCTGCAGTTATTACTGACTGCTGAGAGGGCCTTTCAGTACAAGACTAATTGGAAGTGAGGTATGCACAAGATAATATTCTCAAATAGGTAAATCTGCTTAAAGGAAGAAGGGGAAAGCCAGCCTCTAGAGACAGTCTCTTGCACCAGCAGCAGCTTGTTTTTTTTCTTGACAGTCCCCATTTTGTTTTCTCTGTGAGTTGTTTTAAAAAGGAAGCAGGGGCCCTTCTCAGAATTGCAGTAAATGTAATTGAATTTCAAATGTTGTTTTCAAACAAACAAACCATAGAAAAGTTGAGGATGGGGAAATATAAGCAAAGTTTTTTTAAATGCCGTTGTACAGGCAAACACATGTTTTGAGTTAAGTTAAGCTCATTTCTGGTAACAGTATTAACTTTGTGATGGCCATGACCAGCAGCCATATGGGGAATGGAGGGTGGCAGTTTTTATCAAATTAGATCTAAAAGGGAAGAACATGTATTTAGCGTCTTTTTTTTCTTAGAGTTTTTTAGAAGGCAATCTGGAAAGGGCAAGTAGAAGCTGGGAGGGCTCATAGAAAGATCATATTGTTTTGGGGCTTGAAAGGAGGATTCTGCTTTTTCAAGATGACCTTTTCTCTTTATTTCAGTTTAAAATGTGGTACTGTTATGGAAAATCATGCTGAGAAGTTGTATCTGCTTTCCCTCAAAATTTTCTCCTTTGACTTGGTGTTTGGGTATGACGGAGCCCCTGTGCATATGAATGTAAGCAAAGTAGTTTTTATGCTACATTGACATTTCTTAGCTAGACAGTTATAGTCCATGCTTTTCTTTTCTGAAATCCATTCAGCTACAGAGAATTTCAGCAATCCATGGATAACTGCAGTGAAATAATGTTTGAGCCAACCCCTTGCCCAATCTCAGCTACATCCTTACAATAGAAGGTGCTTCAGTGATATGGAGTAGTCATAAAAACTAGTCTTGGAGAGCCTAAGTAAAAAGGATTTCCTGGGATCATACACTCGCGAGAGGTTGGTATGTCACATCTCTATCAATTTTCATTGCTGATGAAAAGCACTTCTAAAGGGAGCAAATTCTATCTTTAAGTGATTTAGAAGCAATAAATACAAGCTTCCCACCTCCACTGCTCCTCCTGTGCACTGCCCCTCTCCCATGTAAACCCATTTATGTTGTTTTAACATAGCTTTCAGAGCAGAAGCTTTCTTCGTTCACTTATGTGACAAAAGGACTAAACTGGGACGCCTTCACTCACAGCTGAGGAAGGGTCAGCCTGAACGCTCAGTGCCCTGTAATGCATGCATTGATTCACTGTTCTTCTGCATGAGTGTAAAACAACACTAGAACAGAACGCCTCAGTTTTATCTTGCTTTTCCCTGGTGTAAATTGCTGCCTTCAGCGCAAGCCTGCGAAGTGGAAGTTTTCAGTTTTTCGCCCCATCTATCAGTTATCAACCATGAAACTATGAAAGACAAGATTTTCCTCACTCTTTCACTGAAGGAAGAAGCCAACCTTATGTTGTAAGGAGAGCTGCGGGCTGGCAGCTGCGCCAGGGGAGCCAGCCCAGGCTGCAGCCCGTCTCTGCCATCCCTCACCATGGGAAGCTAATGAAGTGTCGGTCAGGCTCACTCTCTGTCCCAGTTCTGTGTTGAAATACAAACTTAAATTAGGGATGAATAAATTCAGAGTAGTAGGCACGACAAACTGGACAAATGACAAAAGCAACTAATAATTTCTGCTGAAGTCAGTGTCACATGAAGCAAGAGAAACAAAGTTTAGTGACACGTAACACACAGTACTTATAGGGAAAAAACAAACAGATTAAGATAGGCCTTTTTTCTTTTTTCTCTTATCTCCAATTTCATTATCTCCTTTATCAAGCAGCAAAGCAGAGATAGCAGAACACATTGAGCAAGTTCAAAGTTTTGTTTTGAACAAAATGGATTCTCTCTGCTCCACATCCATGCTCAGGCAGCATCTTTGGACAAGCATTTTTCTTTCCAAGGAGGGAGGAAGAAGATGGAGGAGGGAGTCAAAACGTGAAACGTGCCCACTAGTTGTAGATGACACACTTCTGTATGGCATGTGTCCTCATGCAGAGATGGGAGCTGCTGTGCCTGTACCCACAACCCAGCAGGAATAGCCCTGCCAGTATGGCCATTAAAAAGGGCCCTCAGAAGGTCATGTGCCCCTGCCCAAAATCATGGGTGGCTGTTCTGTAGGACATTGTTACCATGCTAGGTTATATTCTAACCTTTTTCACCATTTTTAGGAACTTTCTGTAGCCTTTTAGTTAACAGATTCCAGGAAGAAGATATGGGCCACACCTGCTTATACACTATCAAAGGTGATGAGCTTATCTACACTTCAAAGACTATATATTTTCTTCCCCTTGCCAAGAGGTGCACAAGAAAGAAGAGGCAGGAGCTCAGCTCTAAACTTCCTCTGTATTCTCTCCCAGGGAGGGCATGGCTTGGTCTCCCAAAAGCCCACTCCTCCCCAGGCAGACAGGGCAGCCCCTTAGCCCCTCTGAATCCAGTCTGGAGAACTCCATGCAAAGGAAGAGGTCCCAGGGTAGGTAGAGAGGGCACCTGGCACAGCCAACCCAACCGCTCCTCCAGCTGGCGTACCATGAGAGGCCAAAGGAAGGGTGTAAGAAGGGGACAAGTGTAGCATGCAGCCTTTCCCTGTCTGGCTGTCTGTAGCTCAGGGGCTTCCTGAGTCACAGAAGTGTGCTTAGTAGTTCTTGATGAATCAAGAGTTACTGTATGAGATTTTTTTAATCACCTTTTGAACCCATGTTGAGCATCAGCATTCACAGCACTCCTTGGCAAAGATTTTTACAGCTTAACAATGCATGTTGTTGGAAGAGATGTATCTGATTTGTTTAGTTTGTAGCCAGTTGCTTAGTTTATAGCCAGTATAACCACCCTTCCCCTTAACTACCTCTGTTCCAGGCTGAAGGATCCTAGACCACCTAGTCCCTTCTCAGGTGTAAGCTATTTCACACCTTTCACCGCTGTTGTCTTTTGCTTTCTAGATTTATTGTGTTCTTTTTAGGTTGGACAACCAGACCCGCATGCAGTTTTTGAGGCACTGATACACCCTGAATTTTTACAATGTCATTATAATATTTTCTGGTTTGCTCTTTATTACCTTATTAATTCCAAACATTCTTGAAACCAATAAATAAATAGATAAAAAGCACACCAACACACTACATAGGAAAAAACTAGATAGACCATTATTTTGTCTTGACAGGATGTTTGTGTTATGATCCAACAGATCAAATTGCTGCTTTATATCAAGTATCATCTAGCTTTGGCAAAAAAATGAAACAAAACAGAAACAAAACAAAACCCCAGACAACAAACCCCAGCCAGCCAACCAAAACTAGTATCTTTTAATCTTGTTTCCTATGTGATTTTTGTAATATTGAAATAACATTTGTTTCAGGAGGTTCAAATTTGTTATGAAATAGTTCCTCCTTGCACAATTACACTGTTTTTTTAAGCCAAGGAAAATACATCTTCATCCTCATGTGATACTCAGGTGGCGTCCACTTCTCCCTCCTTCTATGGGTGACACTGGACTCTGAAATCAGTCTCTACCTTGCTGTGCTGAACAACCAGGCTTTGTGCAAGAATTGTACGCACTTCCCAGTGTTTCAATGGAATAAAGAAATTCCATATACTCAGTGAGAACTTTGCTATTAATTTCTTTGGCAGCAAGATTGGTGTGCCCTCATAAAGTTTACGTGTTAGTTCGATTTGCATTCACCACAAGTGCAAAATTACAGAGAGAGATGAACACATCTTTAGGATGTGTGCAACCACAGTAATGACTTGTATGCTTTTTAAATCAGATATTTAATAAACCCATATTATTTCCAAACAGCTCAGTGTTTATCTCACCTGGTTTCTTTGAGAAATAATGCCATGCTTTTACATGAATTGTAAAACAATTGATTTTTTTCAGAGAGCCCTTTCACTCAGCTTCACTTATGAAAAGATTTTCTTTTACAGAGGCAAAAAAAACTTCAGCATTTTGAGTCTCTGAATTCTTTTACTCCTCATTGATTACAAAAATAGAGTTTAGTCTTCAAAGTTATTATTAAGTATGAACCATACCAATCAGCTCATTTGCTGAAGTTTTCTAAGTATGTGAGAGACTAATTTAATTGAGTTCAATAAATTTATCTAACCTCATTAAAGGTCAGATCTTATGCATGGTATATTAGTATTTTGATAATTTCACTTTTCAGAGTAGTAGTGTGTCTTCAAGAACTGGAAGCCTGATTTATTAGGTAAATGAGGTTGGACTGATTATGCTGTGTGTGTATATGGACCTATGTCTCTCAGTCACCTCTTTTTTCCTTTTAATCCTGCCAGCCAGCTTCGGCCAGAGTTTGACTGAAGGTAAAAGACTGATAAATATTCAGTGTTCACAAACATTAAAGAACTAGTCATCAAGGGAGAGGGCAGAGTCTGTGTCAGGCCAATTCATTCAACCTTCATAGCCATGAAAGGATCCCCATAGGCGAAGGAAGTACAGTTCTTTTGTTACAGTGCTCATTTGTTTTACTTCAGCAGTAAAACACCAAATTCAGCTTCATATAGCCAGTTTGGAACAAAAGACCTACATGATAATTTGGAAGGATACAATTTTTTTGCTTATGGTTGTATCTCACAGATCAAATCAGCTTAATATCACATGCTTCATGTTCCGAGCTCCGGTTCTGGGTGAGGCAAAGACAGTACTCATGACACCAAGTCAGTCTTAGGCTTCAAGCAGATAATGAGTCCAAAATTTATCCCACTTTCCTGAACTGACTTTAGACAGAGTCATAAATGGCTTTCAAGCAATCAGGAGGACATTTTCAGTGACAGTTATCAGTCTTGCATCTGCTCAAAAGAAGAGTTATGAAAATGACAGAACTTTCAAATTAGCAGGTATATATGGCCGAGGCAGGGCACCTTCTGATGACAGATGTGAGGACACGGGGCACCTGAGAGCCATTTTCTTATTCATCACCAGACTGCTTTCCCCCATCTTTCCATTTTCTACCTTTTAACTATGTTTTCTATTTGTGCTGCTACATCTTTGATATAGCTAATGTTTTTTCCATTATTTCTTTTCAACTAACTTTATGTGCTGAACTAGATCTCTTGCAGAAAGAGGGAGAGTAAGAGGGAGCACTTGCAAGTCCAGGGAGAAAAGTAGAAGGAAACAGACATCCTCAGGTGGAATGAACCATCCTTTGGAGGTGTCTGTCTTTCTCCATGGGCTACAGAGGGGTTCTGGTTTTCTAAAAGAGGCACCTCACTTAAGTGGGATGAATCTGGCTATAGGTGTTTGCGTATTGCTCCACACAAGGCAGCCTTTGTCTTGGTAGAAGGCTTGCCATACAAATATGTCTAGTTTTTATTGATTTGAGGGGCTGTCATGGCCATCATGATGATGTGCAGGTGTAAAACTACCCTGAAATAAAGGGAACAAGAAAGGATGGCCAAGTGATCACAGCAGGAAGACAGGTACATAGATGAGGAACTAATTCACTGCTGTTTCTTCCCATCACCAGGAAAAAAAGTACTAAAGCCCTGATGTGAGATCAAACAAACTAAATAATATAAAAAAGACCCAAATGCAGTGATTGTCTAGACATCAAAGGGACTGGTTCTCCAGTCCCCTCGCCTTCTGCAGTGACCTATGCTCAGGCAGGATGAGTGAAGAGTGGGTGGAAATGCAACTGCTCTCACGGGGTAGCCCTGCACATGGCTGTATTCTGCCTCACAAAGTACAGAGCAGTGAAAAATCCAGCTCTGTTCTTTTAGCCTGAAAGCTGTTACCTGCCTCTTCTGACAACATGTCCTAGGTGGTCCTTCATCCTGTGGACTAACACATGGAGATTGCTGCACTAGTCCAACCTTTGCTACCCCAGGATCAGATAGTTGAGAGCARCATAAGCCCAGCATCCTGGGATCTCACAGGCTGGCTGAAAAAAAAGTGTATATCGTGGGGTCAGCATGTCATAAAAGACATTTCTCCTCACAGTCTCAGAGCAGAGATGCAGTAATTTTAAATGTATGTGTAAAAGTGTAGAGATCAGAATTGTAAAATACATTTCTTCATACACTCTAGACTAAGTTTCCATTCAAGCTACACAGTGGCATTGTCTTAAAAGTAGTTGAGTGTTTGAAATGACGCACGTGTATGGTTCCAGGAAAGAATGACAGTCTGAACGTGTTTCAAGAATAGGTAACAGATTTTTGGAGGATTATTGATTTCTGAATCAAAATGTAGCTGAAGAGAATAATAAAAAACTCTGTAACTACAAAGCCAAATTTCAGACACTGGTTAGATGACCCAGAGCATGTATGTGCCCTGACACCTAGTGGAGCTGTGAGCATTTGAGACAGGTCCATGATGCAATCTGAAGGGAAAGCTGGGTGCCCAAGTCACACAGCGGAGAGGCAGCAGGATGCCACCCTACATATCCACGCTGGGAGCTCAGTGAGGACATATTAGTTTGGGTCCTGAGGCATTATGTCTGTAGTCACGCAGCAGTGCTTAAAGCAAACAGCTCCTCTTGTATATCATCATTCTATGGAGACAGCTCAGGTATCTATATCTCTTGTGGCACCAGATCACTAAAAGCCAGATCCACAAAACTGAAGACCCTCAGTGCAGGGTTGCCTGAGGGGCCTGACTTGTGAAGTCCGGCGACTCTTGCTGCAGTTCACTACCAGGCAACTGTACTCTTTGCTGGAGAACTGGCAAAAGGAGCAATATTCAAACTTTATTGTCAACGCAAGCATTTTGCTTAAACAGCCCTCAGTTGTCACAACAGCTTGGCTGCAGGCATAAGTTTCTGTATGGCAACGATGCCCCGTGGGGAGCAACCTCCAAAGGTCAGAAAAACAAAAGGGACCCATAACTTCTTGAAAAGTGGTAGCATGACCCCTTGCCAGTGTCCTAACTTAGCTAGGAGGAAATGCAGAAGAGAAGAGTGCTGCTTGAACTCCTGTTTTTCAACCTAGCTGATGGGTGCCCTTTCTTTTGAAACGTAAGTTTTTACAAATGCTCCAGAAGCTGGAGTAGCACGGGTGGTTGACCAGAGGAATTTATCAGTCACCTGTAGCATTAGACAACAGATTAACTTTGGATTTGACAGAGACAGTGTGAATACTTACCACAGCGTGTGCAAGGGTCTTTCTACAAAAGGGTTTTCTCCACATCCCCTGGCTCTGGGATCTCTGTGGCTGCTAAACAGCCCTGTGGAATAATTGCTGCAGCTGGCTTTGGCATTACTGCAGTTATTATTTAATGTGTACATTATTGTACATGCTCCCTTTAAAAGTTTTTGCTGCCAAAGACAAATGTGCTATGGCTTGAGAGTTTGCTTTTGTGAGGTGACTGACTGACACCTAGTGTTTAAAATCTATTCACATGAAAAACAAAGTACAGAAAAACAACCAGAAAGGACTATTTTTAGTGAGAAGAGCCCCCAGTTTTTTCAAAGTACCACCCCATCGGCAATGCTCCAAGTCGAGGGCTGAGGTGCCCTAGAAAAGTAGCATTTACAGAGATCACAGGATATGTTGGGTTACTAAATCAATAATCACCATGGCCTGATAATCACCATGTTTTCACTAACTTAATTATCTGAAGTGTGCTGCCTCTACCCCAAACCTTCCTGTGCCGTTACGACTAACCTGTGGCTCTAGAGCTGGGAGGGAAGTGACCTGTCACTCACCAGTGGGGTGGCCCTGGCACCTCTGTGCTCCCACAAAACCCAGCAGTGCCCCAGTTTCCACTGCTGGGAAAGCAGTTCCTCATCACATTTAGTAGAAGTCCGTATGCTAGGAATATGGCAGGAGGTGAACAACATAAATTCCCCAAACAGGTTATCTTGAAGCCTCTTAATTTCAAATTACCAGGATTAACAACTGCTCACCAGGCACAGAAGAGCCTTTCCCTTTAACATACACTGTCTTCTATCTAAAGGAATCCAAAATATATGCTACATATGGGATAAGTATTCTGTTATTTTATTCTTTATTTGTTTTCATGAAGAAATACATTGAGAGATGTAAGGATGCAAATAATTTACAGGTTTTATATAACCCTGAATACCTCATACTTCACAAACTCTTCAGTCAAGTAGGGCAGGTTTACAATGTATCAAAGCTGACTACATTCACAATATAATGAATGTATGTAAATGTAAATTCTCCTCAGCTTGCTGAAAGTGGGCACAATTTTGCTTGTGTCCATCTCTTTCTATCGTTGCCAGATGTTGGAACAGTCTATGGTATATGCATCACTATTTCTTTTTATTAAATGTCCAAAAGGGATCAGGGATAAAGCTTTCCCATCCTGCATGTTTTAAATAAAACATTTTGTCCTGTAAAAAACATCCTGTGATTCAAGATGCTACTGAAATTATGTAAGTGGCTAAACCCTCTCTCCATACTATCACTGGAAGTCCAGGCTAATAAAGTTTCCCCACGTTAACACAGTGAAGATGAACTGGTTGACTTTATGAAGCCACCCAGTTCTGAGGTTTTCTGGGTTTAGATGTTAGATGAGCAGCACACCTTGCTGTTCTCCTGAAGATAGGGGTCATACACTTGGTTTCAACATTAGCAGTGAACCCATTAGTCCCTCAGTTGGGAAACACATACGATGCCTCAGCGGTTCCTCCAACTGTTCTAAAAATATGGGTGTAGTTGATCAGTCAAAAGGCTGACCTAGACCAGTGGTCCATTTTCTCTCTAATAGTGCCAGTAGCATGTGCCTAAGGGAAAAAATAAGAGGGCAGATGTATTCTCCCTGTGTCTTGCAATTTATGAGTGGAGGACTGCACGAGACAGAAGTCTTGACTTTGTATCTAGCAAGTCTTTGATAGATATTTTTTCAGGGTTTTGTCCAGTTTCTTTTTGAACTGATGTACATTTTCAACATCCTATGGCAAGCAGCTCTATAGTTTAAAAACTGGAAAAAGGTTTTCCCACATAGTAGCCTTTTGCACAAAATCAAGGATGAAATGAGTATCTGTTAGCTATTGTGGTCTAGAATATTTACATAATCACCGCATTTCTCATTTTCTCCATTGGTCAAAAACCGAAATGGCAGCCAGAAGCCAAAACAAGCTTTAAAATACAATTAATTTTCATCGATATAAATGCAAAGTGGCATCTTGCTGGATCTGAACTGATTTTGTGAGGTAATGAAAACATAATAATATTGTTGTATGGTCTGGAATGCTAATTCTTTAATAATTTCCCTCTACTTCCACCTCTTCTTTCCTTCTTTGTTAATGTCTTGCTTTGCCTAGGTATTATACATGTATTCTTTTATGCTTACTTGTTTTGGATTTACTGCAGCTAGATAAGTACGACTGTGTTTTTTTAGAAGCTTTTACAAAATCAGAGGTTGATAATAGGAAAGCTGAGTAAAGCTATGGTAGTTTTCACCCAAAGGTGTTGACTGCTTCGCTGGGTCTATGTCACTCCAAATGTTTTCCTGAACTAAATACCAAAATCATATTATCTATTTGTCCAATGGTTAGGCGTTTGATCACCTGCCAGGTTTCAGAAGAACCAGAAGCATGGTGGCAGTTTTTATATGTAATTAGCATTGAAAGCTGTGACCTGGATTTTTTCTGAGATTACCAAAAATATGCTGACATGAGTATATTCTGATGAGATGCAGTAATACAACTCTTAGTGCAACGCAGTGCTGCACGAGCCACCAAAGCATTTTTATCTTCTCAACGTCATCTTTATCTTTAGAGTTACTTTGTAGGGGTCATCTGTTTCCTTTAGATATAAGTAGATGAACTTGTACCAGTCAGCTAGCATTGGCTATTCAAATGCCAGCAGATAACGTATACAGCTGTAATGGAGAAATACAGGCAGAATGCTAAAACCACAACATGCACCATACACTTGGCCCTGATGAATATTGGTGCCTTTTTCCATACAGGCAGCATTTCCTTGACCATGTTCCTTCCACATGCATACACACACACCCCACACTCACACACTCATTCTTTATCTGTTTGATATGTTTCACTTTGGTGAAACTTATAATGGTATACAATTATGCGTGTTAGATGCTTGCGTCCTCCAGCCTCTCCACTTGATAGTGAGAAGAATAAAATTGTGAACTCAGACTTCAACCTAAATACTGTGGCCCAAGATTCTCTGCCCTTGCTCTTGATCAAGGCTGTTTCTGATCAAACTTCTGTTGCTGGCTTAATAATGTTGGTCTGAAACATGATGAGATACGAACTGTGACTTCTTTAACTGTGCTGGAAAAACTCCCAGAGGCAAAGGCTACACCTGCCAAGCTGTTCTTTGGCCAAAGTATTTCCTTTCACCTGGGTAGGGAGAGCCAGAATAACTAGGTCAAGAAAAGTATGTTTTGCCAATGTAGGCATCAAATCTGAGTCTGATCATTTAGGGTCTAACGAGAAAGAGATGGGCATCTCCAGAGGGGRGAGTCATCCTGCCTTGGACACCTGTTTTAGGTTGGAACAAAGTATTCACCGGAGGTCTTCTCTCAGTATCCCAGGGCTCTGGCCAGTTATGTTTGATTAGACACCCAAGTCTGAGAAGGCTAAAATTAGGGGAGACGGATCCTGCCCCTAATAAAGGCCAGGTCTTCAAGATAAAAAGGAAGGTGCACTGCTTTAATTATATCACTGCACTTAAAGCAGCAGACCTGCCCTGAGTTAAACCAGTTTGAAAACTTGAGGAATATTTCTCATTAAAAGCAGGTTGTTTGTACGGTAGGTGGCAGCAATGGACAACCTGACCAGCCTTCGTGCGGCGTCCCAAGCCTGCAGGTTGCTTTGCTGATTCCCTTCACCCTCTTGCAATTATCTTCCTTTCAAAGCAAAGGGAAGGGGCTGTTGTGCCTTCAGAAGCTACAGTAAGGTATGCCTGATATCTACATAGTCACCGATGTTCAGGAAGAAACACAAATGTTGGATAATACTCCTAGCCCTAAGTCCCTGTGTGCTATATGTACTTGGCAGAAGTGGGAACATGGAGTTGAAAGCATAAAAATAGCTAGTCATGATATATCACAGGGCTTTATGATCCAGACAAAGGGATTTTGACTCCAGAGCCTTCTGCACGTGCGTAAGTGGAGAGGAAGAACAATCTCTCTGTGCCATGCAATGCACTGCCCAGTGTCTCATCAGGTTATGCCACTTGAATACCAGAAGGTGAAATCTTATTCACAGGAGCTTCATTCACAGGAGCAAGCAGCTGAGCTGAGTAAGATTTTGTATATACTTAAGTGTTTATTGCCATACTGAGGATGGTACAGTTTTGCTTTCAGATAATTATATTTCTTCACAAATATATTGCATATTAATCCACTATTGGAGAATAGGTCTAAGATAAGTTTAGAATAATATTCTTATTTTAAGTAAAATTATACCATTTTGTAAACAAATTGGTCAAGCGTTTCTCAGAAGGGTCCAGATACTGATTTTTTTAGTATCAGATTTGCACTTCAGGATTAATTTTCCATACAACTGATATTACAATATTTCATTTTATAAGGTGTGTCTCTGGAGGTTGCCACGTGCATGTGGGCGAACTGTGTATATTGACCGAAACTGAGGCCTCTTGTAAGCAAAGCAATTTTAATCTAAAAGAATTATTCTATTTTCAGGTAAAATAGTAAAATTACTTTAATCTATAGGTTCTCTGTCTTATTTTAAATCCTGGCACTGGTTGTGGGCTTCAAGAGCTGCAAGCCAAAACTCTATAAAATATATGTATATAAAATATATTTTAAGGAACGATATGATATTCACTGTGGCCTGATTTCACTGTATGAAGTCTGGATTCCAGATGTGTTTGGCCAATGAGTGGTACCTCTCTACCCCACTTAGCTCACATATGTTCTGATTCTTTCATTATATCGTTTCTATATCCTCACCAAGAAAGGAACCTGTAAGTTCATTACACTTGTTTTCTAAAAGCCTCCTGTAATGATTTTTAACTGAAGCAGTAATTCTTCCCACTCTTCTTGAGAAAACATGTCTGGACCATGGCTGATGGGATAAACTACCTTGTTTACCCACAGAGATGGTGTCTAACCATCCAAGAGAAACATTAGTAYGTTGATTGCTGGCTTTCCCATCTGCACTCAAGACAGAGAAGATGACATTACAGGAGTTGTCATTACTGAAACTTGATTCAGTACCTGATATCTACCATCCATCTTCTCTCTGAGGATTTGCATAGGCGTCAGGCTGACAGGTACAGGGGGAAGAGCACTGGTGTTCAAAGGTAAGGCCACCCTTACGTTCTGTAAAAAATACAATGCAACAGGAAAGGTAACACTACCTAGTAAAGTTGATGGTTTTTTCCTGAGGTCATGAACTTGATCTTATGGTAAACAAACTCAATGATAATCCTTTTTTTGTTCAGGCATTTCCAGCTTGGGCTCTTGAGATGTTACCAGCCATTCTTAGTATTAAAGGAGAAAGAGTGCAGTCTTCTCCACTGTGGTGAGGGAGATATTTTACCAAAAAAAACATACTCAGGTGAATCAAAACTCTGCACAGAAGTGTATCTTATAAATGGAATGTTTCAAAAAAGCACAAACAAAAGTTTTATATTGCCCTCTACAATAATACAAAAGATGTTATTTCAAGTGTAATCAAATATTTCCTTCAACAAATATTATTTTGAACATGGAGAAATTTTACTAGAAATGAAAGCAAGAATTTTTTGGGTAGCTTCCAAGCCTTCCAGAAAATTAGGTCCATCATTTATTTGTATTTCCCGCCTACAAAAAAAGTCTGCAGAAACGTCTTACTTGCAAAATCAAGGCCCTATATTCCTTCTCTTGTTGTCAAATAAATACTGTCTCAACTAAGAGTTAAAATAGTCTGCCCTGGTTGTGTACCTCAAAATGAACTGGGCATGGCTCACCACCTCATGGAAACAAAAAGAAAGATTTCTCTAAAAGGACAGGAAAAAATAAATAGCAATAGTTGGTCAGTGCTGAACTTTAACTTCTCTGAGTTATACTTATTTAAACAATCACAATACAGCCGAAAACATTGTTTTGTTTACCTTGTCTAAACTTTTCTCCTTTTACTAACTGCAAAGGAATAAGTCCATCACATGAAAAGACCTTATGTCTTCACACATGACTCTTCTTTCTGGTTGATGTCTGCTTACACTGCATTGTGTGTAGTGCCTCAGAAAGTGATTTGTTTTGAAGCTTTAGAGAACCCTTGTGAGCTTCTGCTGCTGTTTCCAGAAACATTCATTGCTTCCACCATTTCTCATGACCAATCAGATGTTGAATAGCTAGTATGAGATTTGTATGAACAGCCAGTCTTCAAAGGCATTGATCTATCAGACAGTACTGGGAAGCTATTGCAGCATTATGAAACACTAACTATAATTCCATTTTAACCCAAGTGGACCTCAATATTAGATCATATTGTCTGAGGTGCTGTAATTTTACTGGGCTGAAGATCAGTAGTAGTTACAGACAAACTGCAAGATACTGCTTTGCCTTTGTGATCCAAAGCTCATTTTAAGAGTTGCACAATGTCAGAGCCCAAAATACTTCAAATTATTGGGCTCAGACAAACTCCAGTATCAGCCATTCTTAGATCTGTCAGAATATCGTCCACCTCACAGAAAGGTAACTTTTGCATGCAGATAAAAAAAAGGTATCATCCCTACAGGTCTTCTAATCCAGATTCCTTCAAACATTTCTGTTGTTGAACATTCTCGCCTCTGTTCTCTTCTGGTATTCCCATAGTAACCTCTGAGTGCATCTCCATTTGCATTGACATTTGTTTCTGTTGGATAAAAATTACATTATGCACAACATCTGCATTCAATGGTATTACAAATTCTGAATATTTTTACAAGCATGCTACTTATTTGGTGTATCTGGGATTAGTACAAATTACTTACTCTGTCATGTAACTGGAATCCAGAGATCATATGAGTTACTCTCTCAATCTAACAGTTGCTCACAGGCAAATTTGCTTAGTTGTTCTAAGCCCTAAGTTTGTTGCTTGTCACCCTCCAGGATGATATGACTATGTACCTAAGGTTTATGTCAAAGTCACAGTCTAGCTTTCTTATTTGTTGGATAAAGCAGATTATCTCAGCACCATTCTCCACAGTCGTCTTAACTCTTACAGTATGTCCAAAGCCAATGTCTTTGCTATTTCAGGTGTCAGCAATATTTGAGATACTGATATGTTCCATATGTTTTATTTAATTTATCTTTCCTAGAAGTGCCATCAACAGTCATCTCAGCCACTTGTGGTAATCATCTAGACAGTAATTACACAGCTATGCTGAGGTCTTCCTGTCAAAGGTATATTCAGTGTTTGTAACAGTTTGGGGACAAGAATTTCTTCTTTCTCTGTTAGTGATATTAAATTTTTTTTTTTTTTTTTTTTGTGGTGATCATTGATTGCTGCAATTTTTTATTTATATATTGAATACAAAGACCCCTAAATAGCAGTGTATGCAGTTCTAGGGTGGAGGCAGATACGGAATATAAGTTTGATGGTAATGATTTTATCTTTAGATTCTGCCGGTCCATATGTGGTGGCCACAAGGGCTATTATCCATTAATTTGTACACCTTTACTAGTGAAAAGGGCGCCAAAGGATTTTTGCACAGAAAAGGTGGTAAATGTGGCACCTTTTGGGTCAAATTTGTTCAAATAATTTTGGCCAGAAGTGTCTGACTTTGAATCTAGAGAATAAAAGACTTGGCTTCAGTCCAGTTCTGGAGCTTTTGGGCTTTTCTTTTCTGAGAAGATGACTATAAAGAAGAAGAGGAGCACAGACTGCTTTTGGAAGCCAGCCCAAGGCTTGTGGAATGAACTCCAGGTGCAAGTTCAAAATACTTCAGACTTGTAATTTGCAGTGTGATTATATAGCATATGCACATCAGTTTTTCCATAAATTTGTCTTTGAGAAGGTAAAATAAAGAAAACAACAAAACCCATGCCTCTTGCCTCACAATTCAAATTGTGATTCATGAATTAAGATGGTCCATGGTTTCTGTCAGAGTTTGCAATCATGTAGGTATATTTATACAAAAAACAAAACACAATATTGGAAAGCGTACATTTTTCCCCTGGGAGAGAAGATGGCATAACAGCTCACATTGGCAACTGTTAGTTATGTTGCTGAATGCACTACTAGAAGACATTTTGATATTGCAGCATAAGTACAATAATAAAGTAGGGCAGAGTGAAATTAATAGAAATCCTGCAGAGGCTCTGAACAAATGCTTTGAGTACATAGGAYGGAGAAAATCCTCATCACAGTTTTCTATTTCAATGACGTTTCCCCCCAAAAAACATAGTTTGGGCACACCTGCACTTTCTCATCATGTGTTGCAGGAGAACTAGGTAAGAGGCAATCTTACCATGCTTCCTACAGCGCAGTTCACTCTGTAGCTTCACCGGAGTTATAGGGATTTAGACCACTGTCTGACTAGCGCATTTTTTCCTCTAACTCACACAATGACAGCCAGTGATAAGAAGCATTGAATGTGCCAGCCAAGGAGCTCCATTAATGATAACCACACAAATATTGCAAATATTTATTTTCTGTTTTGCCCAGTTGACTAAAGACTTGTACCAATGAGATAATCTAGCAACTGTACTTAGAGCACATCAGCTCTTCCAAAGTAAACACCTCTGTACACGGTTTTATCCCGCAGCAGGTGCACCGTTGGGGTAGGTTATGTTGCGTGCATTGTGGAGCCTCCTCTTATTTGCCATAAGAATGTGCACATTTACTACAACACAGGCAATGACTTGCAGATCTCCACAAAACCTTTCCCTTTGATAACTTGCCCACATGCTTATACATGTARTATCCCATAACTGACTATTCTGCAGGGAGGCAGGGTGATCGCTCCTTAAAATGTTGGCTCATTGAGTGTGGATATGCTGAAACACTTCGAGGCACGCTTGAGATACTACTCCCCTGAGGATTTTCTCCATCCTGTCTACTGAGATCATTGTCCTGTAACCTCCGCAAGCTTTCTGTTCTCTTCTGGCTTCACTACAAACATTGTGCATACCTTTTTCCCAGTTTTTCTTAAAAATGTCCTGCTGCTCTAAATGTAATGTTGTACCATTCCAATCGCAAGTAATATCATACGTGTCAATGTAGTGAGAGAAAAAAGACAGACACACTCTACCTGGTGGTGAGTCTCATCTGCAGCTAACCAAGTTTTGATATTATCTGAAGGATGTGGAACAGGCATGGTTATAACTTCCAGGCATCTATACCTACAAGAGAGTGACACAGACAGGCGACTCAAATCTCTGCAGGAACAGATCAGTCAATACTGCTTCGTAATAGATATGCCAATTAGACAGGCATCTACCATTACTAAAGCATTCTGCCCTTTTTTGTTTCACTGCAAACATTTTTCTCGACATTTTTCCCAGCTTTTCTTCAGCCTGACTGGTTTTTAACCTGCTAGAGATTTAAGACCTGTATGGATATGCACAAACATATGATTTCCAAGCAAAGCGAGAGCTTGTGGCGTGCTACTATGTCTATAGCTAAAAAATTACATTTTCTTTTCATAATTAAAAATATTACCTATAAAGTGTGATAATCAAAGAAAGAAACATTGAATGACAGACAACAGGCATAGCATTGGAAACATCTTTTAACCCATTTGCTGAGGTCTAGTAGAATTCAGGTTTGAGAGTGAGTGGTATCTGCACAGAACCATGAAAATATTTTGTTTCATCACAAAGGATTATCTGTTGGTTTTGAGTACTATGTAAATTTTCCACTGAGAAGATCTACCAGCTGAATTGCTCTCTTGAGGCCAGAGTCACTCCTCATTATTTGACCAGAATATTGTTTTATGTTTAGATGCAAATGGCTTTCAATTACATGTTTTATTTGCCCCAGGGGAAACTTTTTATTCTGTATTTTTATATTAGCTCTTTCATATCTATAGTTCCTTGAGTCTTTGTTTACTGAAAGAAGATAGAGCACATGATAAAGTCTTTTATCCTAATCAGGAACAATATTTAGTCATTAATTAAATAATCAATTTACTTTTAATAGAGGTTCCATTTACATACTGTACCTTCCAAATATTAAGGCATCTTGCGTTACCATCCTATCCTTAACAAGTTTATTTTTCAGTTCAAGAAAGCCTTCTCTGCCATGTCAATAGGAAAGCTGTGTAGCCAGGGAGAAAAGTAGTGGCGTGGAGGCAGTTGGCTGCATTAATTGTTGGTGGGTGTAAGACCACTACTATTACTTTGCTGTACTAATAGTACAGCAAAGCAAATTCCTTCCGTCAGCTTGACTTTCCTTTTATATTTATTTCTTATAAACTGTCCAGCTTAGAGTAAAAGTCTGTTTTCGGTAAGACCCATGGATTATGAAATTAAATTGGGCAATGTGGCAAATGCAGTTCATCTTCGGCATGATTAATGTTAGTGGCCCTGAATGCAGAACCTGCAAAAGCATGGGGCAAAGTCACACTGAGGGTAGAGAGGTAGCAGTCAGAGTAAATGAAAAAATGTCATTTATAGTGGCAGAAAGATATCTGAGTGTAGGGTGTGAGACTGGAGCTCCAGGGACTCTGATGGGAGCTGTGAGATGACAGTGATAGGGCTCAGTGTCTTACACTAGGTCTTAACACCTAGCACTCCTTTGTTAGAACAATAGTTGGAAATGCACAATTAACTGCTTCTTGTAAACATAATTTATCTGAGAAGATCTGTGTTTGACTGTAATCCATTGTATAGTTTGTTTACCCTCACCCTGACCTCTCTTCCACCAGAAACTTATACTGGCTTCCAGAAATGTACATTACCTTCTACATGCACATATCAGCAAACCTCCAAGGAAAATCAGGAGATGAAACAATGTGAGGCTTAGCAGCATGACATCCACTGTCTTTTCTTAAAAGGAAGAGGGGAAGGTAATGTTAATAATGTGGGAAGGGTAGTTCATAAATGGATGAATTATATATTGACTCATAAATATTGCACTATTCCTGAACTGCCACAGATTTAAAGAAACATTTCCTGGGGCTTATTTAGGGGAAACAGGGGCTTCTGACTTCAGCACTGTTCCTTCCTCCTCCTTTGAGCTCTCAGCCTTGCTGCTGCCTCGATTCAGCACTTTCCCTGGCTTCTCTGCTCCAGTAGACTCCATCCCCTCCTTTCCCTGGATTTCTGCTCTCACATGCTGGGCATGGCCTGTCCTGCCACTGCGTACTTCCATCCAGCCTTGATTCCTCTGGATATCAAACCCTCTGTCCATCCGCTATCGACACTCCTCCTGCTGCCCCAGCTGTTTCTGGATTCCTGCTGTTGCCACCTCCCATCTCCACACACCATGAGCCCCCTGAAGCTGCCTCCTCACCCCTTCACAGCTGTAACTGGTTTAAGGCAAAATGAAAATAAAAGCTTTTTGTCAAACAAAATATTCGCTTTGACTCAAGAAGCAACATTTGGTTTTCATTATATTTACCTTTTTTAAGCCTGCTAGGCATAGTCCTAAAGAAATGCCAGCAATACATATTTATACTGTTCAACAAATAGTACTGCTCTGTACCTTGCATTCCTTCCTCCAAAATACCCCAAATACCAAAAAGCAATGTCTTTGGTTGACTCAAAAATGTATTTTTGGCAAATTGTATTTTTTGTTTAATACCTAGCTTTAGAACCAGAACTRGTTTAGACTGCTTTGAACTAAGTACTTTGAAGAAAACCAGGCAGGAACAGCTCTTAAAATGTTAATAGTCCAAGGCCAGTTACACAATGGTTTTAGGATCAATCTAGACCAAATTCAAAGAACAAAAGTTCCTAGTTTGAACCCATCTGTAGTTTAAACGAAGGATATTATGAATTTCCACAAATTTGGTATGAAACCAAGAAAAAACTCACAAACCTCTGGGCAGAACTGTGTATAAAAATAATCTTTATGTACTACTAAAACACAAAACTATTCTTTATTCACTCTAAGATGAAAAGGGAGTTTTTCGCTTCTTGTCTTTTGAGATGAGGGCTCAGAAAATATATTCTGAACAATCTCTGGACTGTGTAGTAGAAATTATTTTGTTTGAGGTAATTGTTCTGCATCATTCTGCTAACTCCATATCACATACACACCCGAGAGAAGAGGAAGCAGCGGTCTTTACATCAGCCAAACCACAAAGAGTTTTGGTTCTCTTGCTTTCTTACCTCATGCATTTTGGAAAGGAGGAAGAAAAAGAAGCATATATATTCTTTTAGGTGTTTTTTTTCCAGATGCAAAAACTTAGTCACAAATAACAGTACTTTGAAACCAAAACAAGTGGCTTGGTTTGCAAAAATGCAGAACACCTCTGAATTACTGTTAACTTCAAAGCGATCTATGAATGCTCAGCAGCTCTGAAAATTAGACCAATTATTTCAAGTTTCTATATATGAATAAAGCTGATCAAACATTTCTTTTTTAGCAGAAAGTTTCTATACTAAACAGCTCAGTTCAGATTAAATTGTGGGTTTTTTTCAAGGGCATATGCTAATTCCAATGGAAAATGAATGCGTTTCCCATGAGAAAATTAACAAATTCTTTTCATGTCAAAGGAACATTTCAGAACAAATATTTTAGTTATGTTTTGAATTATGTTATTTCATTTTGATGTTTCAGCTTTTTTAAATGGAGGTTGAAATGCCTCTTAAAAATGTGTTCTTAAAGAAATGTAGCATGTTTCCTAGATGAAACTTTGGAATGTCATGTAGAAGCAAACAAAAAGCAGGTCATTGCACGCTCCGTCAAGGCTTTCAGCAGAAAAATTGACACATTCCAAAATAAAAATACTGAATGGATGTTTTTCCTTTCAAGTTACTCCACAGAAAGATTCAATTTTTTCAATTCACTGTGTCTATGAAATTAGGTACCTGACTTCCATGGAGTTACCATGAGTGATACTACTAATAACAGGGTTTTTTTAATCTAGGCAATATTAAAATGCACTTCATAATGTCCACTTATACGTGTTCCCAAAATAAAATGGGCAGAAAACTTTCTCTAGGTATCAAAGGAGATGTTTAAAGAGGTTTGCCTGAGCATGTGATCCCTCGACGTAATATATTCATAGATTCATATTATAAAAGCCACCGATCCTCTCCGAGTACAGGAAGGAAGAAGGGAAATTGCCACATTACATGAACTTGCACATATGTGCACTATGCTCAAGGGGTAAATCAACATGCTGCACTGAACACATGGAGGTATTACAGCTTATATGCAATGGCAGCCTTGTCTACCATAAACTTTTCTGAAGTGGAAGAAACACGCTGTGATTGTTCAGCCTCAATAACAGCTGTAGCGGAAGCTGGGAAAGCAGCGGTGTTGAAAACAGTTGAAAGAGAGTTGCAGCTGCTGAGAGCAAGGTTTGGTAGACTGGAACCAGGACAGGTGACTGTTGAACTCCATTTCCTTCTTCTGGTGAAGGGCTGGCAGGGAGCGAGTAAAACCTACATTCCCCCACCAGGAAAAACCCTTCTAATTTCCCCTCCCTCCACTGTCCACACATCAGATGTGTCCGGCCTGACACCAGGCAGACCCCTCTGCTGGCCACGCTATGGTCCTAGGCTCTCTCTGTCTTCAGTGAGAAGAAAGAAGCATCCCCAAAGGACAATTCAAATCTCTGATGGGCTGAAACATGTTCTCTCCTTCATCATAGTGAGCGTGTGGAGCAGCTAGGTTTCTCTCTCCAAGCATTTCACAAGTGAAATGCTTTTGAAATTAAATGAATGAATCTGGGCCAACAAAGGTGGCAGCTGAGAGGTGCCAGCAGAACAGTGGGATGTGGTGAGGCATCTGATAGAGTAGTCAGGCAACATCCTATAAACCCTACAACTGAATTTACATTCAATCCATTGCAAAAATAATAATGTCTGGCCTTGTATTTCCTGTGTCTTCAGATAAATACGTACTTGAAGCTCAATAGATCAAAAAGACATATTCCAAAATACAGTCTGTTGCATTAAATAAAGATATTTATCTTGTTTTGTTCTATTACCAATAGTGTTGTACTTTTTTTTTTGCATGTCAACGTACAGAGACAAGTTTATGCACCAGTTTCTCTCCATAAATATAGTGTCACTCCATTATACTACTTCCCCTTTACCTAACCTGACATCAAGAAGCTGCTGCATGTGGAGGCATTTTCCTCATTGTGGAAAGCACAAGTTTCCCTTGTTAGCGCATGAATGTTAAAATCTAGTCATAGGAGGTGAAGGAAATGTATTACAAGGTTCTTGTTTAATTTGTGCTGAAGTGAGCTGTAGGATCCAGAGCATATATGTTTAAATGAGAGCTAAACCATTTCCTACCTCTATCAGATAAGAAATTATTCCCCTGATGTAGTAAAAGAAATGTTAGACTTAGTCCTTAAGGACTATGTGATTTGATTAATATTATGACTTTTGTGGGTTTCTTGGCTTACCAACTACAGCTGAAAGCATTTGTAGAGATGTTTGGGCTGTCCATTGCAGGGCAGGCAGGGGGTTGTTGTGACCTTTTCGGCTGCTGACCATTTTTGTTTTCTAAAGGCTGTCAAGAGTCAGATGTAACTTACCTCAGGAGAACAGCCCTGTGCTAGACTGCCTTAGGACCAAGGAAGTACAACTCATTAGACCAAGGACTGCCTTTCCCTACAGCACCTAGAGCTGTGCGAGCCTGGTGTGTGCCATGGACCTCTAGGTACTGCTACAGTACAATAATAGATCAAGGAGAAGAATAGACATAGTAATGAAGTAAATATGTTGAATAGTAATAACATATCTAATGGTAAGAGTTATAAATGGTAAATACATGATAACTTACCATCGTGAATAAACACTGGTTCACTCCATTCACTCCAAATCTTGTTTCTTATGCATATTTTTTTCTTTACCCTCACTTGTGCTGCACATTTTTTTGCTGGCTTATGAAATGGGTACTCATATTTCTCTGCAGTGACATCTACAATCTATCAAGATAGGTTTAGGGGGTTATTTTAGGTGATTTCACATTACAGTCCAAACTGGTATAAATCTAGGGATGTCAAATACTATTATTTACATCTCAAACCTAGTAGGAAGAGATTTTCAGAACAAGATTATGCCCAGACACAATCTGACCTTTACTTGGCATGTGTTAGGACTGAAAATGAAGGAGAGTCTAGAACTGATAAGATGGAAGCAGGTATCAGCTATAGTAGGACAGTAAGAATTTGAAAACACTGATTCCCCTTTCATTTTTTATCACACCAAGTGTAGGATGAATACAGTAACTATGAAACTGCAAGTTTCAAGGTTTTGGTGTGGGTAGTGTGCTATACTTCGTTGTCTGGTAGAATAAAAGCTTCCATTTTTCAGCTGACTGGTGGTGAGGGATGCCCACTATTTTAGTGACTACCTTGAAACTTCTTGAATTGTGCCTATAAAAGAAAGCATGTCACTTCAAAAGATCAAGCCGATACAAGGAGTGTCAGAGTTTAAAGCAGAGGGATCTCTAAATCATTCATCACTTTTGAAAACTGAAGCCAACTGCTGTAAATAAACAATGCTAAGAATTTAGGAAGGAACAAAAAAGAAAGCAGGAGAGGAAACTCCTGCTTATAACAATTAAAAATAATGTTAGGAAGTTGCAAAGAAGTAGGAAGTATGCATCTCAGACACAGAGGGGCCCAGAATCTTTGCATCTTTAGTGTTAGGAAAGCATGATGAGGTAGTACTATAAGGCCAGCTTCAAGAAAAGGTGACCTCCTGCTCTCCTCATACTGACCAGTGTGCATTGTGGATTTGAGCCTGTGTACCATGGCATTTCTTTCTCTTCCTTCACACTCTTTAAGACCTTTCCAGATCTGATGTCAAAAATAGGTCCAAAAGTTCACATGCTAAGTTTTTTCAAAAGTAAGTAAAAATGGGGGAAAGTCCTTGGGATTTCAGAAGTAAACTGCAAGTGACTACAAGGGTTAAGTGCTAACCAAATTCTGTGCCTGAAAATTTCTTCCTAAGGAGCCAATAATAAGCTTATGTCACCATAGGAAATTTCCAAAATGCAGGACTGAAAGACTTCTTATAAAATTACGTAGGCCACCTTCTGGCAATCATGATGTGCAGCAACTTTCAGTCACATCTGCCCAGACCATTCGTGGAGGATGTTTGACTAATCCATCATGAGTAACTCTATACAGAGCCACCCCCAAGCAGCCTCAGAAATCTGTTCCTGTGCTAGACTTTCCTTGGAATTAGGGCACTTTTCCTAACTTTTATCATATGTTTTCCTTGCTTTGAATTTAGCTAGTCACTTTTTATCCTACTCACAAGTTGACATGGGTAAGTATGATCCCTATGTTCTTATTAACAACCTTTTACTTACCAGAAGATTGTTAACACAAGTTACACTCCTTTACTCTAGACCATGTCCCTCAGTCTTCCACGCCTAGAGCATGTTTTCAAAGCTTATGCTCATTTTGATAACTCTCACTGATGTTCTCTGAACCTTTTTTCAACATATTTATATTTTGTGGTGGTGCCCAAAGCACAATTTGAAACTTGAGGTGAAACTCAGTAGCTAGAAGGGCGAATTAGTCAGAACCTACATCTCACATGTGACATGCCTGTCATATATACTTGAATAACATTTGACCTTTGTGTAATAGCATGGAATGATTGACTCAGCTTGTGGTTCAATGTAATCCACAGACCTTTTTTTTCTTCTGCATTGCTGTCTACACATTAATTCCTTATTTTGTGTTGGCATATTTGACCTATACTTCCTAATCATAGGATTTTCCTTATTACTGAATTTTGGCTTGTTGATTTCAGACTTACCCAACATTTCAAATTCTAATCTTGTTTCCCATAGTACTTGCCAACCCTTCCTATCTTCCAGTCACATGCAGACTTAACTCCCTATTTTCAAGCTTTATCAATCTGTATCACAGTATTATTATTTGTATAATAAGTATTCAGCAGGTCGTCTCTTCAGGTATTCAGAAGAAATAGATATAGACGTGCATATTTTAATCATTTTACTCTTATCTGTGCTTCAACAAATATCTACAAGTCTGCTTACGGATACCCTAATACCTCAACTCATTAAGTCTCTGTGACAGCAATTAAGACCTTGCTTTGACCAGGAAACAGAATCTCAGACTTTGTCCATTCTTCTCCCTCCTGTGTCTCCTGTAATACTGCTGCAGTTTTCTTCCTTAGCCTCC